>JACCIY010000276.1:17500-59443 GCA_025506505.1 Flaveria sonorensis | reverse complement strand
ATTTATGTGTAAAGATAATCGTTATACATTTTTTTATAACTTATTATAATAAAACTCATACAATTCATAATACGTCACTTACACGTCACGACCGCAATATGACCCAAACGAAACACGCACAGTACAATATATATTGCCTACACCATATATATATATATATACACATCACATAATATAATAATATGTATTACATACACACACATATAATATATATTACATACCCTCATAATATAATATATTATGCACACACATACATAATGCAAAACTACAATATCCACCTACGTACATAGTCAACTACACATGCATAAAACACACTTTCATTGCACCACATAAGTACATGCAATTAAAATTAAAGACACACCCCCACACATGCAATTAAAATAAAGACAACACCCCCACACATCCAAACATACACACTCACACCAGAAACATTCACACATAGAAACATCACATGAACAACACACACACATGTATATATAAATACCCATACACACTTAGCAATCTCATGCACCAATTTTATATTACTTACACACCACACAATAAAATACAGAAAAAAAAGAACCCAAGGCACCCCTGCCAAAGCTCCAGTCGACCACCACGCCAAACACCACATCATATACATATATCATCGCACATCCATCCATGCGCCTACATACATCCATGCGCCTACACGCACAAGAACTCATACATACGTGCATATACACGGCACAAACCAAAGATCCAAACCACCGCACCCACCCCATGGTGAACACGCACACACAACAAGACACCGACCACCGGTCCACACTCACGCACACCCTCCCCCCAACCGAACCGATAACCGCGAACAAAAATCGAGACCGAAACCGTACCGATACTAATTGCGAAAACATAATGAGGGAAGAATTTAGCGTACCGATTGCAACGATCAAAGCTTGTGGTTATCGGAGACTTGCGGTTGTCGAAGAAACACTTAGGGAGAAGAGGGATCGATGATCGGCGGTGGTTCTCGAAAGTGAAAACGACAGCAGTAGGGTAGGGTTACGGGATGCAGAGGAGTCGATGGGGGGTTAGTTATATATAGATTCATACTTTGTAACTTGTCACAATAAGTGCCTTCAATTACCTTAAATTGCATTTTAAGTAAATTAAGTTTAGTTAGTTTTTTTTTTGGTTAATTATAATTAATAGTTTAATAATAATCATAATCATTTAATAATGATAGAAATAATTTATTTAAATTATTGAAGATATGTTGGATAACGATGAAGAAGTTACCTGAAACACGAGTTGTCACAATCGAACCGTCGGAGTTACCGAATCCCGGTCGGACTGGCCGGTCCGATCCAAGCTTGAGAACATTGGTTGCAGTATCATTACACAACTTTAGCACATATTTTCATAACATATATATTCATACAACACTTTATACATACATAACTTATACAACATACTTTACTTTATACATATAACTTTACCATAACTCTATCGCATGAAAAATATCGATTATATGAATTCAAGATGCATTTACCAATTGCTTGAACTCGTCAAGACACCTTTATCCATATTTATCATATTATTTATCCGTACACTATACTTTTCATCATATCACTTCACACTTTATACGTTATTATCAGATTCATACATTATACATTACTATCACATACATTTTTCTGTTAGTATCACATTCATGCTTTCTACGTTACTATCACATTTATAAAATTCTCAAGTTCTACATGCAACCTTTAATAACTTATAATTTTTACATGAATCGGTATGCCTACTACTTTGGCTTTAATATTGCTATTTATCATTAGTTTTTGTTATTATTATTCATTAACATTTATTATTATTATTTTTATTAATAGAGTTATTACGCAAGTGGTCCATGCGATTTATACAAATTAATAGCTTTTGGTATTAACGTTTTAAATAGTTTAGGGTATTATGTTTTAAATTTGTAACGAGTTAAAATATTAAAACTTACATACGTTAAATTTTCTACTAAACCTAAAGGCATTTCCAACTTTTCACTTCACAAGGACTACTAATGTATTTTAAAGAGGATGTTTTCGTAGCTATATATATATATATATGAGGGATCAAATGAAAACCACTTTTATAAATAAAAACCCTAAAAACCACTCTCAACCAATCAGAATTTTTCCTTTTAAACTTTTTCTTTTTTATTTAAAAAACTAATAAGGTAATTTGACACCCTTTTAATTTTGGTAATTATCTATTTTTTTGAATTTCTTTATTATCTCTAGAATTGAATTTTTAATTTTTATCTTTCTCTCACCTCTCAAGAATTCAACCATCATAATTTTACTTAGTGTATTCTACCATCACCACCATCAGCATACCTTCACCGCCATCTCATACCACAATCACCATCGCATACCACCGTGTTTTCCATCTTTGGCGCCACCATATAAACCACTATGTTTGTCGTCTACCACTCACAGTCGCCTTCGAACACCGCCGACACCACCCCCTTTCTGCCATCAATGGTTCATGTACTTCGAACACCACCTTCAAACACCATCAGTCGCCTTTGAACAACACTAGAACCACCGTTAATAGTTTGATTAAACCTGTAAATTATTCATGAAACAACAATCGAGAGGAAGATAGTAAACATGTGCCATGTAAGTTATGTTACATACATGTCTTGGAAGATGATGGAGAGCGAAGACAAAGAGCATGAGCAAGAACACGAAGAACATTTCGGACTTAAGTATATGTAAACACATATGAGATCTTAATTCTTCTTCTTCGTCTTTACATTCTTAGTTCTTAGATAGATGTAACTCATATGTATACATAAGCAACATATTTTCACTGTTATTACATATGAGCTCTTAATTATTTTTCCTGGTCTTTTCAAATTGTGTTTATGTATACATAACACAATGATTTATATACATATCACGTTATTACATATACGTAACATGATGTTACATATTAAAATTGATTGTTGTTTAACATGGTTATGTATATTTAACTTGGTTTATGCTAATGTGGTTATGTTCTTACTCGTTCAATCATCCAATATACATTGATACATATACGTAATGCAGTGTTACATATAGTTATTTCAATCAAAATTCTTGTTCTGGTGGAATATATTGTGATCGTTACATATACGTAAAGAATATATGTAGCATGATCTATTAACGTGGTTTAAATGCTCATAAAATTTGAGATTCGATTTGGTGAACTTAAAGCTTGACTAGTTACGTATACGCATCATAGTATTTCATATACATAACAAACTAATACGTATACGGAACATAGTTTAGTATATTAAAACTAATAATCATTAAATCTATTACAAAAAAATATATATAATCTTAGTCTAATATGCATAAATAAATGTTTATAAAATAATAAAATATAAGAGAGAGAGAAATGAGTGATATTTGTAATTGTATTTTGATAGCAGTTTGTTTTTAAATTTTAAAATGTGACTTCCCGTATATTTGTTAAATTGTTTGTTATTGCCGTTATCTCTTGTAAGTGCTTGTTTAGTCACTAACATAAATACGAGGCCTCATTTGAATTTTTTTTATTTTGATCTTATTTGGTATTTAGAATTATTATAAATCGTTCATTATTAAATAGTTAAGTTAATGATAATAATAATAATTATAATAATAATAATAATAATAATAATAATAATAATAATAATAATAATAATAATAATAATAAGTGATAACCTATGAAACAATAAAAATTTTATAAGTCTATTTATTTTTTTAAAATTTGAGAAAAACTTGTAATTTATTAACTTGGGCATAAAATAATAAAATTAAAAACCACAGGGGTTAAACTGTAACTTCATTTTAAATTAAAACATAAACTTTGGATTAAAAGAGATAAATCATAAACTACAGGGACCAAAGTGTAACTTTTCAAAATCCAAAAAAAAACCAACCCCCGATTTCCCGGTGAAACCTCCGGCCGAGCTCCGGCCATCTCAAAACCGCGAAATCATCAATGTTAATCGAATTAAACCGTTCAATAACAATCAAACAACAGTTTCGAACTCTACAACACCATTAAATTCGATTCTTTAACATCGGTTTCAACCGAAACTGAATATCATCAAACCACGAAGCCATTCTACATCTAGATCATAATAACAATTAAATTAAACAGCTATAAACGTTCCCATAATCATTTCGAAGTTATTAGGATGATCAATTGCACCTGAAACGGCTTTAAACACGTTTAATTCGACCTGAAACAACCGAGAACAACTTGAACCCGATGGGTGTTCAAACGGTCAAATTGGAACTATATAAACGAGGCAAAACACTCCATTTGGGTTTCCTAATATTCCTGTAAGCTCAATTCCATTTAAAACACACATACACATCGAATTCTTCAACCAAGAACAGTCGACCTGTTCATCGTTTTGTTTTCTCAAATCCTATCGAATTCAGGTAATTAAAAGCGGGAACACACTCGATTAATCATAGGGAATCAAAGCCCTATGGTTAATTTGGTTATCATCATCGAATTGTTGCTCAATTTGATCAATTTGGAATTTAGGGTTCGTATGGAATTGGGGATGTTTCTGGGTTTATGTTTTAAATTTCTAATGCTGTTCCTTGACACAAACAGGGCCTTAGCCCGGTGGTTTGGGTATTGTTTGGTGTGGCAAGAGACCCGGGTTCGAACCCGAGTCCCTGCCTTTAATTTTAAAAATGGTTTTTATTGTTTTTTTAAATTTCAGAAAATATCTAGATATTATTATTAATCATATAAAAATCATTTTAATTCAGAAATTAAATAAATTTATTTTCTTTTAAACTTTTTTAGAAACTCAATTAATAAATCCTTATTCTTTTATTTTAAAAATTATAAAAATTGTTACAAAATACAAATTATTATTAATTTTAAATTGTAATGAATCTCCTTTAATTTCCAAGAATTTCAATTTGATAAATTCTTCATTATTTTTTTATAAAATATATTTACAAATTCAATTATATATATTTAAAAGTAAATAAATATATATATGTACATATTTGAAATATGCATCTATTGTGAATTATTTTAATAATAATCCTTTGATAATAAAAGTTTAACTTTTATTAATGGTTTAAATCATTAAAATTCTTATTTAATTATTCAAATATTAATAATAAATTGTATCTATCTTATAATTTAAAATCATGGGTTAAATGATTTATAAATAACATCGTTACAATTATTATCCAAAAATCACAAATTTAAACCGTAGACTCCCATGTACCGTTAACATTATAATCATGATTAACTTAATGCGTCGTTCTTTAGGTTGAACTTAAACAAATCTTTGGCGTTTAACACAAGATTCTTATTTGTTCATCTTTATAATCCATATGAGTTTTCCATACCCCATTTTATATTATTTCACATTTTTGGGGTAAAACATGTTAACCTTATTATAAACACACTTATAAATATGTTTTTACTCTTGTAACACTTGTGCAATTCATCTTATTGTGTCATGGTTATTTGGACTCTTGTAATTATCATGTGATAACACTTGTAAGATACAATCATTAACTATTGCTAGCCTAGCGACGTCATAGATCTATGGGCCTGACAAGCCTATTTGGTGCTAAAGCCGAGGTATTGCGGGCTCCTAGTGACGTATTCTTGATCGCTATGGGAGCCAAGTACACTTAGCTAATCGTATAATCATGTTGTGGCCATATTTGTCGAGGTTTGATTGTTACATTTGTTTATCTATTTATTATTAATTATTCTATAACCTATGACAAGAATTGCCAATTTATTGTTTATATTTATATGTATGTTAAACCTATGGAAACTCACCAACATTATATGTTGACATTATTTTTAACATGTTTCAGGAAATGATCCCGCTTAGTATTGCTCTTGAAAATTTGAACACATCTAGGATTGGACCTAGAGATTAATAAAAAGACATATTGTGTCACATGATACTATTTGAACTTTTGTTATGTTGTTTTATTTGAAACTTATGTTTTCTTTATTGTATGTCATGAAACATGAAAATTAATAATATTCACACTTTGATATAGTGTTGTGTGGCATGAACAATCTTAACCCTCACGCCTCGATGTTTCCGCCGTTAAGGTTGAGGTGTGACAGATTGGTATCAGAGCCCATAACTATAGGGATGTAGGTTATTAGAAATGGTTGCCTAGACTATGGTTAATCTAGGGACCCCTTTTCATGCATATTTATTATAATCTTGTAAGTTTGTTCATATATCTATTACATGATATTACATGTTGCATGATAAATCCTTTATGTGTTATTTGTTTATATTTAGAAAATGGTGCCTTAGGAGTATGACGTGAACCTTGTATACCCCAACTTCCTAATCCTCTTCATGTGCCTTTAAGTTCTACATCGTCTAATCTCTTCTAAAACTTATTCTCGACTACGTGTGGAGTTCTACGCATCTTATCGTGTGGGTAAAATCCTTTAGACGATATGTCTAGATCTTGAAAATCTCATCGAGGTTTTAATTCTAATAGCCTATAGGGAAGTGTGTGACACATAAACACCTATATTCTGGATTTCCTGGCAAAAGGCCCTCGGGCTAAGGCAAGAATTTCGTATAAATACCATTGCGGGACCTGTTATGCTTACCTGGGGATTTCCGGGATGAGTGCAAAATTATGATCAACATACACATTTTCCCCGAGGTAATTGGGATTAAGTCACCTCGACGTGTCCATGTTCCTATTGGCTGTGTGGTACCAAATGGAACCATCCTGTTTATATTTGTAAATATCAAAATTCATGATTTCTTGAACTGGTTTACTTCCAAATTCTAATATCTTCTTTATTTCTATCTTATAGAATGTCTCGTCATCAAGGAAAACGTGCTACCTCCGACCGCAAACTTGCCGCGATGATTGCCCGGCAAATGGCTGTTGTCCTTCCAACCATGGTTGCCGAACTTAGTAGCACCCTAATGGCTAACAACAGTAATAATGCAAATGGGAATAGTGGTGGTGTTGCTAACAATGGCCATGGTGAGAATAGCAACAATCAAAGGGGAAACAACCGGACCTGCACCTTCAAACATTTTAACTCTTGCAAACCCACTAGTTTTAGTGGAAAGGAAGGAGCCACTGGACTTCTTAAGTGGTTCGAGAGTATGGAGAATACCTTCATAAATAATGAGTGTCCCGAGGAGCTTAAGGTCCGTTATGCTACGAGTGTCCTTCAACAACGGGCACTTACCTGGTGGAATAGCGAGAAAAGAAATCGGGGTACGGAAGTCGCTTTGGCACTCCCTTGGGAAGAGTTTAAGGACATTATGATCCAAAAATTCTGCCCAAGGAGTGAACTGCAAAAATTGGAAGAGGAGTTCTGGAAACTCAAACAGGATAGTGGAAATCATTTGGCATACTCCACCCGACATCATGAACTGAGCATGGATACCGTACCCCGTAGCATCGAGAAGTTTATGAAGGGAGTACCACCCCAAATTCAAGATGTTGTGGTGGGAAGTAGGCCCACGAACCTGGAAGAAGCAATCAATATCACCGCCCAGCTCACCGAGAATCATATTAAGGCTGGTACTTTGATGGTGAAGGGTGCAAAGCCAACTGCAAAGGTGACTCCCGAGATGACGAAGGAGGTGAAGACTGAATCCTCATTCAAGGGTAAGAAGCGCAAGTTCACACCGGCCCGCAACTTCCCTGTGACAGCACCTAATGCCCCTCAAAGGCAAGCTATCGCTGCAAACCAAGTACCCGTGGCAAGAGCTTACACTGGTCCACACCCGATGTGCAACACCTTCAAGTATCACCATGTGGGAAATAATCCCTGCTGAATCTACACTCTTCGCGGGAAATACGGGCATTTAGTGGCTACTTGTCATCGTGCCCCAAACAATGCTACCATGATTGCTAACCGAGCCTGCTACAATTGTGGCGAAACGGGTCATTTCCGTCCATAATGCCCTCGTCTTGCGGGGAATGTCCCACCAACTCGAGGACGGGCTTTCAACATTAATTCAAATCAAGCGCAAGCCAACAACGACGTGGTGAATGGTACGTCATTCTTTTCTATTAATCGATCTTTTATTGTGTAAAATTTCTACCTGCTCTCCATACACTAACGATAGTTTTATATCTGGGCAGGTATGTATCTTCTAAATAACTGTTATGCGTCTGTACTTTTTGATTCGGGTGCGGATAAGAGGTTTGTATCCTTAGAATTCGAACCTATTCTTGCTAAGCTGCGTTCTAAGCTAGGAAAATCCTTTACGGTTGAAGTCGCCGATGGAAAATCAATCGTAGTTGACGTCATAATACGTGATTGCATCCTGAATCTTAACGAGCACGAATTTCCTATCGATCTTATTCCAATGCAACAGGGGAGCTTCGACATCATTATTGGCATGGATTGGTTAGCCAAACAACACGCGGAAATCATTTGCTTCGAGAAGTGCATTCGGATTCCTCTACCTTCGGGAGATACACTAAAAGTCTTTGGTGAGAGATCGTCTCAAGGACTCAAACTCATGTCTTGTATCAAGGCCTGAAAGTGTTTGAGTAAAAATTACGTAGCCTTTATGGCTTACGTAGTCAACACGAAAGCCAAGGGGAAAGAACTTAAGGATATACCTGTTGTGCGAGATTTTCCCGACGTGTTTCCCGAGGATCTTAGTGGGTTACCTCCTGTTCGGGAAGTTGAATTCAAGTTTGACCTGATTCCTGGTGCAAACCCTGTGGCTAAGTCACCTTATCGTCTTGCACCGTTTGAAATGCAAGAACTAGATAGTCAATTACAAGAATTGACCGATAAGGGCTTCATTCGTCCTAGTTCTTCACCGTGGGGTGCACCTGTGCTATTTGTGAAGAAGAAAGATGGGTCTCTTCGTATGTGTATCGATTATCAAGAACTCAACAAACTCACCATCAAAACCGATACCCTCTTCCTCGAATCGATGACCTCTACGATCAACTCCAAGGAGCTACGCAATTCTCGAAGATCGATCTACGTTCTGGATATCATCAATTGCGAGTTCACGACAATGATATTCCAAAAACAGCTTTCCGTACTCGATATGGACATTATGAGTTCATGGTTATGCCTTTTGGCTTGACCAAAGCACCTGCTGTCTTCATGGATCTCATGAATCGAGTATGTAAACCGCACTTGGACAAATTCGTGATCGTGTTCATCGATGATATTCTCATTTATTCCAAGACAAAAACCGATCACGACTTGCATTTGCGACAAGTTCTCGAACTTTTGAAGAAGGAACAACTGTACGCCAAGTTCTCTAAGTGCGAATTTTGGCTCGAAGAAGTTCGATTCCTAGGTCATGTGGTGAATAGCCAAGGAATTCACGTCGACCCTGCTAAAATAGAAGCCGTGAAAAACTGGTGTGTTCTCACGACCCCAACTAAAGTTCATTCTTTTCTTGGTTTAGCGGGTTACTACCGTAGGTTCATTGCAAACTTCTCAAAGATTGCTAAACCGCTTACGGTGCTAACCCAAAAGAATTGACTTTTTAAATGGGGACCTGAACAAGAAGAGGCTTTCGAGACACTAAAACGCAAGCTATGTAATGCTCCTATTCTAACTCTCTCTGATGGAAATGATGATTTTACCGTGTATTGTGATACGTCTAGTCAAGGTCTTGGTTGTGTTCTCATGCAACGAGGAAAGGTCATAGCATACGCGTCAAGACAATTGAAGGTTCATGAAGTAAACTACACGACCCATGATCTTGAACTTGGTGTCGTGGTTTTTGCCTTGAAAATTTGGCAGCACTATCTTTATGGGACGCAATGCATAGTCTACACCGATCATAAGAGCCTTCAACACGTGTTCAATCAAAGGATCTCAACATGAGACAAAGACGTTGGGTTGAGTTGATTAGCGACTACGAATGTGACATTCGTTACCATCCTGGAAAGGCGAATGTTGTAGCCGACGCGCTGAGTCGCAAGATCCACAATAAGACTGTCTCACTTCAAGAAATTCGAGATCGAAGGCAATGGTTTGACACGCTGGGAGAATTTGATACTGAGATCCACGTGGATGTTAACAAGGCTACTATCATGCTTCAACATATAAGGATTGATAGTGATCTCGAGTTTTGCATCCGCGAGGCTCAACAAGCAGCATTAACCGATGAATGGAAGGATGAGGAACTAGTGTTTAACGTTCGGTCACAATTGGAAACAAAACCGAATGGCATGTTGTATTTATTGAACCGGCTTTGGATTCCAAATAGCGACAATCTCCGTCACTTCATCATGAACGAAGCTCATCAAACACGTTATTCTATTCACCCTAGGTTCGATAAGATGTATATGGATCTACGTGGCCAATATTGGTGGCCAGAGATGAAGAAGGATATCGCATCATATGTATCCAAATGCCTCACGTGTGCAACGGTCAAAGCTGAACATCAACGTCCTAGTAGTTTACTTGAACAACCCGAAATCCCTATGTGGAAATGGGAACACATATCCATGGATTTCATAACCAAGTTGCCACGTACTCCTCGAGGCCATGATAGCATATGGGTGATTGTTGACCGTTTGACCAAAACGGCGCATTTCATACCAATACGAGACACTTACAAGGTTTCAAAGTTGGCTTGTATTTATATCGATGAAATTACGAGTCGTCATGGCGTGCCGTTGCATATTATTTCCGATCGTGATGCTCGTTTCACTTAACACTTCTGGTCTTCTATGCAAGAACTCTTGGGTACACAACTGGATTTAAGCACGGCTTACCATCCTCAAACGGACGGTCAAACCGAGCGAACATTTCAAACCCTTGAGGATTTGCTACGGCTTTGTGTCCTTGACTTTGGTGGTGATTGGGATACGTATTTACCGCTAGCGGAATTCTCGTATAACAACAGCTACCACTCAAGTATCAAGATGGCACCGTTCGAAGCTTTATACGGTCGTAAATGTCGTTCTCCGATCTGCTGGACTGATATCGGTGAGAATTTCATTACCGGTCCAGAACTTATTCAAGAAACGACCGATAAAGTCTCCAAAATCCGTAATAACCTTGAGGTGGCTAGAAGTCGTCAAAAGAGTTACGCGGATAAAAGACGCAAACCATTGGAGTTCCAAGTCAACGATATGGTCCTTCTTAAAGTCTCACCGTGGAAGGGTGTGTCCGCTTTGGGAAGAAGGCAAGTTAGCCCCACGTTTTGTAGGACCTTTCAAGATTCTGAAAAGAATTGGGAAAGTGGCTTATAAACTGGAACTACCTTCTGAACTTAGCGGGGTTCATCCTGTCTTCCATATCTCAAACTTGAGGAAATGCTTGGTCGATGAAAATTTGCACGTTCCTTTGGAGGAAATCCAAATTGACGAGTCCTTGCATTTCGTTGAGAAACCTGTCGAGATCATGGATCGAACAATGAAGAAGACCCGAACAACTACCGCGCCAATCGTCAAAGTTCGTTGGAAAAATAAACGTGAAGCTTAGTTCACCTGGGAACGCGAGGATCACATGAAGAAGAAATATCCCTATCTGTTCGTTTAGTCTCACCTTTAATTTCGGGACGAAATTTCTTAAAGTTGGGGAGACTGTGACTTCCCGTATATTTGTTAAATTGTTTGTTATTGCCGTTATCTCTTGTAAGTGCTTGTTTAGTCACTAACATAAATACGAGGGCTCATTTGTAAATTTTTTTATTTTGATCTTATTTGGTATTTAGAATTATTATAAATCGTTCATTATTAAATAGTTAAGTTAATGATAATAATAATAATTATAATAATAATAATAATAATAATAATAATAATAATAATAATAATAATAATCATAATAAATGATAACCTATGAAACAAATAAAAATTTTATAAGTCTATTTATTTTTTTAAAATTTTAGAAAAACTTGTAATTTATTAACTTGGCATAAAATAATAAAATTAAAAACCACAGGGGCTAAACTGTAACTTCATTTTAATTAAAACATAAACTTTGGATTAAAAGGATAAATCATAAACTACAGGGACCAAAGTGTAACTTTTCAAAATCCAAAAAAAAAACCAACCCCCGATTTCCCGTTGAAACCTCCGGCCGAGCTCCGGCCATCTGAAAACCGCGAAAATCATTAATGTTAATCAAATTAAACCGCTCAATAACAATCAAACAAAAGTTTCGAACCCTACAACACCATTAAATTCGATTCTTTAACATCGGTTTCAACCGAAACCGAATATCATCAAACCACAAAGCCATTCTACATCTAGATCATAATAACAATTAAATTAAACGGCTATAAACGTTCCCATAATCATTTCGAAGTTATTAGGATGATCAATTGCACATGAAACGGCTTTAAACACGTTTAATTCGACCTGAAACAACCGAGAACAACTTGAACCCGTTGGTGTTCAAACGGTCAAATTGCAACTATATAAACAAGGCAAAACACTCCATTTGGGTTTCCTAATCTTCCTGTAATCTCAATTCCATTTAAAACACACACACACACATCGAATTCTTCAACCAAGAACAGTCGACCTGTTCATCGTTTTATTTTCTCAAATCCCATCGAATTCAGGTAATTAAAAGCGGGAACACACTCAATTAATCATAGGGAATCAAAGCCCTATGGTTAATTTGGTTATCATCATCGAATTGTTGCTCAATTTGATCGATTTGGAATCTAGGGTTCGTATGGAATTGGGGATGTTTCTGGGTTTATGTTTTAAATTTTTAATTCTGTTCTTTGACACAAAACAGGGTCTTAGCCCGGTGGTTTGGGTATTGTTTGGTGTGGCAAGAGACCCGGGTTCGAACCCGAGTCCCTGCCTTTATTTGTAAAAATGGTTTGTATTGTTTTTTTTTTTAATTTCAGAAAATATCTAAATATTATTATTAATCATATAAAATTTATTTTTAATCAGAAATTAAATAAAATTATTTTCTTTTAAACTTTCTTAGAAACTCAATTAATAAATCCTTATTCTTTTATTTTAAAAATTATAAAAATTGTTACAAAATTAAATTATTATTAATTTTAAATTGTAATGAATCTCCTTTATTTTCCAAGAATTTCAATTTGATAAATTCTTCATTATTTTTTTATAAAATATATTTACAAATTCAATTATATATATTTCAAAGTAAATAAGTATATATATGTACATATTTAAAATATGCATCTATTGTGAATTATTTTAATCAATTAAATGTACAAATTTACTATTTTATCAAATAGTAAATAATAATCCTTTGATAATAAAAGTTTAACTTTTATCAATGATTTTAATCATTAAAACTCTTATTTAATTATTCAAATATTAATAATAATTGTATCTATCTTATAATTTAAAATCATGGGTTAAATGATTTATAAATAACATCGTTACAATTGTTATCCAAAAATCACAAATTTAAACCGTAGACTCCCATGTACCGTTAACATTATAATCATGATTAACTTAATGCGTTGTTCTTTAGGTTGAACTTAAACAAATCTTCGGTGTTTAACACAAGACTTCTTATTTGTTCATCTTTATAATCCATGTGAGTTTTCAATACCCCATTTTATATTATTTCACACTTTTGGGGTGCAACATGTTAACCTTATTATAAACACACTTGTAAATATGTTTTTACTCTTGTAACACTTGTGCAATTCATCTTATTGTGTCATGGTTATTTGGACTCTTGTAATTATCATGTGATAACACTTGTAAGATACAATCATTAACTATTGCTAGCCTAGCGACGTCATAGATCTATGGGCCTGACAAGCCTATTTGGTGCTAAAGCCGATGTATTGCTGGCTCCTAGTGACGTATTCTTGATCGCTATGGGAACCAAGTATACTTAGCTAATCGTATAATCATGTTGTGGCCATATTTATCGATGTTTGATTGTTACATTTGTTTATCTATTTATTATTACATTATTCTATAACCTATGACAAAAATTGCCAATTTATTGTTTATATTTATATGTATGTTAAACCTATGGAAACTCACCAACATTATATGTTAACATTATTTTTAATATATTTCAAGAAATGATCCCGCTTAGTATTGCTCTTGAAGACTTGAACACATCTAGGATTGGACCTAAAGATTAATAAAAAGACATATTGTGTCACATGATACTATTTGAACTTTTGTTATGTTGTTTTGTTTGAAACTTATGTTTTCTTTATTGTATGTCTTGAAACTTGGAAATTAATAATATTCACACTTTGAAATAGTGTTGTGTGGCGTGAACAATCTTAACCCTCACGTCTCGACGTTTCCGCCGTTAAGGTTGGGGTGTGACATAAAAGTTATTGTTTTCATATTCTACCCTTAATTAACTACATGTGTATAACCAGATTTACACATATATAAATAATGGGTGGATAATTTTTTATAAAAAGTATATTAATATGATAGGCGTTGGAAAAATAAAAAATACTAAAATTAATGGTGAATTTTTTTTGAAAAAATAATATCGTGAAAAAATGTTATGAACGTTCTAAAAAAGATGAAAATGGTATGTGACTTGCATGTGACTTAAATGTGTGGTTTTCATTTATAACTTAGTTTTCATTGGAACTCTCCCCTATATATATAGGGTAGGGTTATCTTAAGAACCACATTTTTTGTGAAAACTCTAGAAACTAATATAAGCCACACAATTTACATCAAATGCAAGTCACATGCCATTTTCACCATTTTTTTAAAACGTCTGTAACTTTTTTCACGATATCATTTTTTTTCAAAAAAAATTCACTATTAATTTAAGTATTTTTTTATCTTTCCAACGACTACCATATTGATGTACTTTTTTTTTAAAAAAAATCATCCACTCGTTATTTACACAAGTGTAAATCTGGTTATACACATGTGTAATACTGGATTTATACATATGTAAATCCGGTATTACAAATATGTAAAATGAATTTCGCAAAAAAATGAGATTTTTTTATGAAAGAGGGAAACGAAGTAAACATTTTTGTGTTTTTATTCTTTTTATTTTTATGTTATTTTTTATTTTATAATTTATTTAATTAAATTTTTGTTAATTACCATTTTACCATTGAAAACTAGTGGCTGAGATTGGTTTCTAGAGTTCTCACGAAAAAATAAGTTCTCATTTGATCTCTCCCCTATATATATATATATATATATATATATATATATATATATATATATATATATATATAGACAGACACATACATACATATATAATTATACCATCATTTCCTACTAATTTCACCACCACAACCACCAATGCCAGCCTCCACTGTGGTGACCAAGGACCATAAGCCGAAAGTGACCAGCGCCAGCCCCAACATCATCATCACACTATCGATGTCGAAGTATCAATCAAATAAGATGTTAAAATATGTGTTCCTATTCACCTTAAACTAGTTAGGGTAAGTAGGGTTGTCGATCCTCGTGGAATTAGTGGTCGGTGTATTGTACTTTGATTTAGCAAATAATGATTAATTAAATTAACAACTTACTTAACTATTGCCTCTTGGCTGTGAAAATTGATTTTTGGAATAATTAATAAATAAACTAAGAAAACAACTTGGAAAGAATCAAACTTGATTAAGAAAACGATTATAAGAGAAAGTAATCTACTTCGGTTCTAGGTTTGGTTTTCAGCAATTGTTTAGTTTAACTTCCTGGAAAATCCTTAATAGGGACTCTATACGTGCGATGTTTAAGTGATATCGATAATCAGAACTTAATGGGTCTTGATACACAATGCCAATTCAATTAGAAACCAAAACTTGCAATCATATAATTTCCGGAAGATTAAATGATATTCAAATAAAAGTTTACCAACGTCGTTGTTTAAATAATCAAAACACAAGTTAAACTCATAAAAGAACTTAACAGGTTCTAAAGTTTAATCCCAACAAAGTTAAACAAAAACAAAACCTAATCACACAAAACCTAATACCCGAAGTCGATCACGAGAAGATTAGCCGCTCATCGTTCTTGAATGATCTTCAAAACCGTTGTTGATTTGCATTCTGGATGATTGAATCTTGTTTTTGAGAGTTGGAATGGTGAAAAATTGATCTCAGAACGCCAAAATTCGTCTCTAAACGTTCTAGGTCGAATGGGAATCAAGTGGTGGCTAAAACCTAAATAAAACGCGTATTTAAGGGTTTTTAAAAAGGGTCCTGGCGTAGGCTACGCCATCCAGCGTAGCCTACGGTGGGGTGTATTCTGCTGATTTTTTACTTGAGCTGGCGTAGCCTACGGTGGCTACAGTAGGCTACGGTGGAAGCCTTTCTGCTGCACTTTGAAACTTCGTTTCTTGACCCCTCCAATGACTTGTTTTATCATGTAAGCTTCCAAATTCCTTGTTTTTCCTACAAAATCACTTCCAACTCATAGTCAACCTATTCAACTCAATCACATGCATATAAACGAATAATCATACGTAATATTTAACGTTTAAACACTTAAAATCTCATTCCAACGCACACACATCACATCCCCACACTTAAGCTTTGCTTGCCCTCAAGCAAATCTAATTCAAAACATTTAACAACATTATAAACCAAAATCCCTTTCACGCCTTAGCGATAGTCCAAAGTCATGCCCATTCCAGAATTGCAATAATCATATTTGGCTAGCAAGTAAAGGATGTTACATTTAATTCAAAATAGAATCCAACTAATTAAACCTAACAAGCTTCCGGCTTTTATTGTCATGCAACACACCCCTCACCATTTGTCACTCATCTTAGTTTATTTCTGGATCGGTGAAAATTGCACCAATATATCACTCAAAAGGTCCACATAAAACTTTGTTATCATATGCTTGGGTGACAATCAAACTTCCACGATAATAAATTGACAATGCACACATCAAAAGGACTTATAGGTTTTGGGCTTAGGTTAAGGTAGGAATGATTGGCTGTGAGTGTGGCTAAAATATAAATTAAGGCAATACCAACTGTTGACATCCTTATTGACATAACCTTTATTCAAACAAAGCAAACACATGGGTGCATATTTAACCCATAACCAACAATTTGCATTATTCTTTTCTATCCTCTTTTTTTTTTCTTTTTAATTTTTTTTTTAAAATTTTTATTATTTATCTTTTTTTTTATTTTTTATCTTTAGCATAAATCAAATACTACAGCTAATATGAATGTTCAACAGTGGTAACTGAGTCACATTGGGTAAATTTTGATTTGGGTTTTTACTGATATGGGTTTGTCAAAATGAACAGTTAAAGCTCGAAAGTGGCTACTAGGGAAATTTTAGGTAAACTGGTGCATCACAAGAAATGGTGTTAAAAGAGAAGGGAATCCTAGATTGCCTCTATCATCTATGTGCATTTATCAAATTCACCGTCTTGGTATGTATCAAATCACACAAGTTCTAAAACAAAGAATCATATGGCCTACACTCAACAATTGAAACACTTTTTATGTGAACTAACAATCTAGTAAGCTTCAAAATCTCACCAAGTAGGAATTAGGGTTGCCGACGTGTGCATGCTTTATTACACCATTAGCCTGTTAACCCTAACTAGACAGTTCTTAATTTTTTTGTAAAACCTTGCTAACATAATTATTTTTGCTATCGTAGAATTAGACCATGACTAAGGACCCTTACATCAAACATGGCAAGAATCAATTGATGTGCTTGTCATTTTCATGTTTGATTGGATTGCTTAAAAACAATAAAAATTTTCCAAATTTTCCCTCATCCCCACACTTGAGATACATTGTCCCCAATGTATGGTATTTAAGTTAAGTGTGTGAGTTTTTTTTTTCTTCTTTGAAAATCAATTTATTCAATTAATCAACACAAACGACTTTTCCAACCCGAACCGACCCAGACACAAACGTAACGATTATCAAAATAAACTACTTAAACAGACATATCAAACACAAAACATAAAAATTAAATTCGGGTTGCCTCCCGATTAGCGCTAAGTTTTAGGTCTTCAGCCAGACCGTACCTGCGACCACTCATGGTGGTCGAGTAGGATGCTTGACTCCAGTATTCTTCAAATGATCCAGCAGTTCTTCAACTAGATCGTATTGTGGCCCAAACATTAATGCCTCAACTCTGTCTTTTATAGGATCAAGTGATCGCCAACTTTTTTCTTCATTTTAGGTTTCACATCTTTTGTTTCCAACTTCATAATTGGCTCTTTCTTTTCTTTTAAATCCACCAATTCCTTCAACTCCACATGCTTATCCCTATCATACTAAAATCATTCTTAAAAGTGGTGTTCATGCTTACATGTGAAGTATAAGTAGGAACACACACGTTAGTCATATCTGCCACAAAAACTTTATGATTAACAAAATAATTAATCGACTTGGAAAATACATTAAAACGTAACTTACGAGTTTCGTAAGTCATGTCAATTGTTCCATCCCGACAATTGATTTGAGCATTCGCAGTTGCTAAAAATGGTCGACCCAATATGACATTTGGTTGCTCATTCGTTCTCACTGGTGCAAAATCAAGCACCATAAAGTCCACAGGGTAGTAAAATTCTCCCAACTTGATTATAACATTCTTTACCATCCCCCGAGGACATTTTTAGTCAAGTCAGCTAACACCACAGTGGTGTCAACTTTCTCTAAAGGACCGAAGTCATACTGATCATATAACATACCTGGCAAGATACTGACAGCTGCTCCATAATCCAAAAGTGCTCTTTTTATCTTCAACTTTCCTACTTTGATTGGAATGATGGGTGCACCTGGGTCACTCTCTTCCATCGTATCGGCTTTCTCTTCCTTATCTGCAACTTGTTGTGAAAAAGAAGTAAAGTCATTATCAAATTTCAGAGTCAGGAAGGATACTAACCGAATTAATATGAACATTTCTCATATTTTGTGTGTTGGTTCCTTGATGTTGAGGATTGACCGTGGTATCACTCGGTAGCTTTCCATGGTTCCTTTTAATTTGAGCAACATCCTCTGCAAGTTGACCCACTTGTTTATTTAAGGCTTCATAAGCCTTGTCCCTAATTTCATTTTCTCTCTTGTTCTCTTTCATATTCTCTTTCATCATGTTCATCAAAGCATCCAACTTTGCATTTGTAGACTCTTCACCACCAAGTTGTCCCGATTGAGAATTACTTTGATAGTTGCGTGATGAACTACCTTGTTGATCCCTATGATTGTAGTTTCCTTGATTGTTTCCTTGAGAATATGAAGTTCTTTGATAACCACTTTGATTATAATTCCCTTGTTCTGGTTCTGATAAGCTTGACCACCTTGATTATTACCTTGAAAATTAGGGTTCATCTGGTTTGAAGCATTTCCATACTGAAAGTGTGGATGATTCCTCAAACTAGGGTGATAAGTATTGGAGTTCATATCAAACTGTTTTCTCTCTCCATATACTTGATTCACCTCTTCATGTTGACCTAAAAACAACGGACACTTTGCACTTGCATGCCCCAAGTCACCACATTCATTGCATACATTAAATCCAATTGAAGCTACATCTTTAGTCCCTGCATGTCCTAACTTGGCCAATTGTCTTTCCAAAGATGCAATTCTTTCTTTACTCTCATAATCAATGGTGGTTGACCTTGCCGGAGCGGGCTTTGACCGTCTACTAGCCGAAGCTTGAGCTTTGGAATTCTTGCACATTCGTTCTAGGAATTCCCAATCCATATCTTCATGATTAGATAAGAATGTTCCATTACTTGTAGAATACAAGTATTTCCTTTCTTCCGGTGTTAGTCCATCTGAAAATGCCTTAATCAATTCCCACCTTTCAATACCATGATGAGGACACATGCGGATCAATTCCTTGAATCTTGTAAATGCCTCATGAAATTGCTCACCCACTTGTTGTTGAAAAGATCGAATGGCTTCTCTTGCATCACTTGTCTTTCCCATAGAATAATATTCTTCAAGGAAAACCCTTTGCATCTCTTGCCAAGTATGAATACTGTTGTCAGGCAAAGTGAGGAACCATTGCTTAGCTCTATCTTTCAAAGTAAATTGAAACAATCTCAGTCTTACTTCATCTTGTGTGAAGTGGTTTCCACCGATAGTACTACATATGGCATCAAATTCAGCAAGATGTACATATGGTTCTTCCGTTGTAGTGCCTCTAAATGCAGGAAGAATGGTTAGGTAGTGAGGACGTACATCAAAAGATCTTCCCCTACGGTTTGGAGGTGCGATAGGATTCGGGTTTTCAAAATAGCCGGTCTGAAATGGCTATCCACACCTTGTACTTGAGCTCTGTGAGGTCTTCTTGGTTGATTGAAATTATTATTGACTCCACCTCGTTGTTGATTGATACGTGGTGCATTCCATCCATATTGGTTGTTCCTCCAATTGTTATTTCCATTTTGTCCATTACCTCCACCGAAATTCCCATCCCAAGCATCATAATTTGCACCATTATAGGGTTCTTCATTGTTATTCCACTCATCTTCATAATCTTCATCACCCGTGTGAACACTATGCATGCTCACATGATCAAAGTCATCTCCTTGATTGAGGTTATTTTGATTCATATTATTGTTGGGTAGTGGTTGATTCAGGTTGTTGCGGTTGTTATTTGGTGGTGGGAGTGGATTTGGGTTTTGATTTTGGTTATTGGGAAGAGGGTTTGGATTTTGAGGTGGTTGGTTGTTTGTATTATCCATGTTAGTTGAATCAGACAAACTATCAGCTGCTTGATCAATGGCTTGTGAAATTGATGTAGTTGGTAA
Source organism: Flaveria sonorensis (assembly GCA_025506505.1). NCBI lineage: Eukaryota > Viridiplantae > Streptophyta > Magnoliopsida > Asterales > Asteraceae > Flaveria > Flaveria sonorensis. The sequence continues at coordinate 38,774 of JACCIY010000276.1, read as the reverse complement.
CCCTGATCGATGCAAGACACGATTATACCTTGCTGATTTCTCTATCTCTGGATCAAACACTAGCGGTGATTTCCTGCCCGAATATCGAGTATTCATACAATCTGTCACCTGCACACTTAAACTACCAAGCGTAACACGAAAATAAAAACAATTAAAATAAAACAAGTAACAAAAAAGATTTTTTTTTCAAATAAAATAACAAAACACCAAGCGCACCGATTCCCCGGCAACGGCGCCAAAATTTGATCGATGTCGAAGTATCAATCAAATAAGATGTTAAAATATGTGTTCCTATTCACCTTAAACTAGTTAGGGTAAGTAGGGTTGTCGATCCTCGTGGAATTAGTGGTCGGTGTATTGTACTTTGATTTAGCAAATAATAATTAATTAAATTAACAACTTACTTAACTATTGCCTCTTGGCTGTGAAAATTGGATTTTTGGAATAATTAATAAATAAACTAAGAAAACAACTTGGAAAGAATCAAACTTGATTAAGAAAACGATTATAAGAGAAAGTAATCTACTTCGGTTCTAGGTTTGGTTTTCAGCAATTGTTTAGTTTAACTTCCTGGAAAATCCTTAATAGGGACTCTATACGTGCGATGTTTAAGTGATATCGATAATCAGGACTTAATGGGTCTTGATACACAATGCCAATTCAATTAGAAACCAAAACTTGCAATCATATAATTTCCGAAAGATTAAATGATATTCAAATAAAAGTTTACCAACGTCGTTGTTTAAATAATCAAAACACAAGTTAAACTCATAAAAGAACTTAACAGGTTCTAAAGTTTAATCCCAACAAAGTTAAACAAAAACAAAACCTAATCACACAAAACCTAATACCCGAAGTCGATCACGAGAAGATTAGCCGCTCATCGTTCTTGAATGATCTTCAAAACCGTTGTTGATTTGCATTCTGGATGATTGAATCTTGTTTTTGAGAGTTGGAATGGTGAAAAATTGATCTCAGAACGCCAAAATTCGTCTCTAAACGTTCTAGGTCGAATGGGAATCAAGTGGTGGCTAAAACCTAAATAAAACGCGTATTTAAGGGTTTTTAAAAAGGGTCCTGGCGTAGGCTACGCCAGACAGCGTAGCCTACGGTGGGGTGTATTCTGCTGATTTTTTACTTGAGCTGGCGTAGCCTACGGTGGCTACAGTAGGCTACGGTGGAAGCCTTTCTGCTGCACTTTGAAACTTCGTTTCTTGACCCCTCCAATGACTTGTTTTATCATGTAAGCTTCCAAATTCCTTGTTTTTCCTACAAAATCACTTCCAACTCATAGTCAACCTATTCAACTCAATCACATGCATATAAACGAATAATCATACGTAATATTTAACGTTTAAACACTTAAAATCTCATTCCAACGCACACACATCATCTCCACCTTCACCATTGCACCATCATGTCACATCACCAAATATCCCTTCCATTTCCTTTGTTAACCCTAATTTTTTTAGAAAAAAAAAACAAATTTGAGGTGGTGCGTTGGTTGTGAGGCAAGGGGTCACAAACCACCAGTTATTCATCAAAGTCCGATAGGTTAAGAACGAGAGACAAGGGTGGTTTAACCATTGGTGTTCATGAGGCTTGATTAGGTTTCAGATCTAATCCATTCTTTTACCTTATTTCTTGTGACCATTTCTTAATAAGGGTTCAAATTTCAATTAGGATGTTTGGTGGTACATGGCGGCTTCATGGCAGTGATGGTGACAATAGGTACATGGTGGCTAGATGGTGGTGATTGTTGCCGACGGGGAAAGGGGGAGGTTGGTTTTTCTTTCATATTTATTTATATATATTGAGTTACATAAAGTATTTTAGGTAATTACATTTATGGTCTCCCATAAACCTATTTTAAAAGTGACATAATTAGTCCTTGAAAGTGAAAATACCAAAATGCCCTTAAACTTAGCAGCACAATTAATGTATGTCAATCTTAGTACTTAATCTTGTTACGAAATTTAAAAACACAATACTCCAACTTGTTACTTAAACTCTTAGTACCCAAATCTACTATTTTGGATAAATCACAGAGGTTGTTTGTGTAATTAACTCTTGTTGTTATTATTAATATTATGGTTTCTATTATCCATATTAATATTATTATTATTATTGGTGATTTTATTGTAACTTACTTTATTATCCGATAAATGAAAGTCTGATATTCTTTATGGATCAATGAAACGATTGGACACTCATTTTCATAATAATAGACATGGCTACTATCAATGTAAAAATACGCGATGATATCTTTTTGGACATGTAAACATTTTATCTTTTACTTACACAAGATAATTTTTTTGTAATTAACTTATGTTTGTATCGTGCGGGAAAAATACTTTAAGAGTTGCGAAGCACTATCAAATTGAAACTATTTGTGTTCACACCAAATTTTTTCAATCGGATAAAACTCAAATAAAAGAACAAGAATGATATGTGTGTGAGAAATCCGTGAACCAGTGCTTAGAAAGAAGAAGAAGAAAATTCAGACCAAATTTCTATTCAACTTCAAACTTTTCAGGGAGTTGGGGAACTGTTAAAGGTAGTTTTTGTCTTCAAATTTGACCATATTTGCCCTTGAGTTTCACATGTGAAAATTCAAGAAAATCAAATTTCCAGCTCAACCCTAGGGGCTCTACCCCTTGGACCCTGCTACCAGGGGTGCTGCCCCCAACCCCTACCAAGGGGGCGTTGCCCCCTTGGAACACTCATTACTTGGGGCACTGCCCCTAAGGAGGTTTTCGATATCGAATATCATAATAAACTCAAACAAGCATGCACTTTACACCTCCTGACTTGTTTGATGGATACTATGATCACATTGGTCATTAGTCAATTCAATTACACTAAAATATCTAACAACTAGTGTGCATGGTGATTACTACATATTTAGCCAGAAGAGATCACCCACTACCAAGTGTATTTCCTAGTTTGGCTTCAGTTAAAGAATTAGACATAGAAAGAAACTCGTGCAAATAATACGCATTCCCTGCAAACACAAATGTAGTTTGAATTAACACTCATGAGGATTCCAAGCCCATGTTGATGTGTTTCAATTCTGAGACTACCAATGCTAGTTTTTTAATTACCACCAAATCAACAAAAAAGCTATGACACACATGCAAAAAAAAAAGACTAGGGAGATGAAAGAAAAAAGTAGTAGTTATCGGTATCGAATGGTGATTTGTATTGGTTGATGATCGGTTGCCAAAATTTGTATGATTTTATTAATATGCATAGAACATAATACCAATTGATTATCAATGGGTATGTCTCTCGTAACTTAGTACCACCAATAAAGCATTTAGATCCTTACCATGAATTTTATCTCAATCTTATTCTAACTATGAGATATAACAATGTAGAAATGAATACTTCTATTTTATCATTAAAAAATCATGTGATTATAGGTTCATTTATTTTTGTGAATATTGGTAAAGAAGTACAAGTTCATTCAATTTTCACATTTCAGCAGTTTGGAGTTTAGTTTTCTCATGTTCATGATCATGTCGTAGTGATGATATTTTACATTTCCTCTTAGGCGTATGATATTAATAATATACAAATATCCAATGGTATAGATTTTTTGAGAGTTGCTCTTGTTGAGAGATTACTCTTGTTAAATGCTTTTGTAAATTCAAGATTACTTTCTTGGAAATGCTATTGCTTGTGTAGAGCTAAACTTGATAAGATCGTGGAAACACCTACAGACGACAGGTATGTTGTCTAATTCTTACCACTTTTACAATTATTCATATATTGTAAGTTATCACTTAAACAGTTAAACATGTTCTTTGTTATAAACATTATAACTAAAGCTAATTATCTTTTATTTTCAAATAAAGCCGTGCATGTCTATGTAATTACTAATTAGTACCAGTTTTTGCTGTAAATAGCAAAGACATACACACATATAAACCGAGTAGGTAGATGAAAACTTTATTGGGAACGGTCTGCCCAAACACATATTGAATTGATGTGGCTAGTACGTTATGATCCAGGTCGGGTCATACCCAATAACAAGCTAGACAAACACAATATTTATTTTATAATATGATCATGTAAATAAATATTGATACTTGTAATATTTAGAAATTGGGTTTCTAAATATTTACAGTAGTGTTATGAATAAATTATATTAATAATTTATTCTAAAGAGAGAGAGTACTTTGTACTGTTATTCAAATGGTTGAACAAACAATACAAGTGTTTTGACCGCATTTCTTTTACTCATCCGCATTTACTAATGTGGATGTGTTACTGAGAAAATGAGGATGAATGTTCCTCATCCGTATTTGCAAATGCGGATGTGCATTTAGGGAAATGCTGAAGGAATTACTTCATCCGCATTTACTAATGTGGATAGTAAATGCGGATGAGCATTTGAGGAAATGCTTATGAAACTGATCATCTGTATTTACAAATGCGGATGTGCATTTTGGAAATGCTGATGGAGTTACTTATCCGCATTTACAAATACGAATGTACATTTGGGAAATACGGATGAAGTTTCTTCTTCCGCATTTACAAATGCTGTTAGAGTTTGTTCATCCGCATTTACTAATGCGGATGAATATTAGAGAAATGCGGATGGGTTAAAGGGATGGGTCCCGCCCACTTTTCTCTCACTCTGAAATTCAGTTTCATAGGACGTGCAATATATGATTGCATTCAACCACTCTCTCTGATAACTTACAATACACACAAAGGTGCAAATCGGTGTTCTTGTAGCTTTTCTCTCGATCGGCCGAGGAAAATCAAGAACAGAACCCGACTCAAGTAAAGAAAATCCTAGCAACCTAGTGTATTGTTGGAAGCTTGGGGTAGACAAGCTTGAGGTATCCTGCTTTAGAAGCTACCGATCAAAGATCTTCTTCCTCTGTCCCATTCGAGGGGTAGATTTCTAAACACCCTATGGTAGTTTGTAAGTATGGTTTTTCATATAACGATCCATACGGGTTTTCTTTTAACAGATATACAAATTGGTTTATATATTAACTGTAATAAGTTTTTCATACCATTTCTATTGCGTTTTTATTTATAAGGATAAAATGACTATGATAAACTTGTGAAAATCCACAATGGTATCAGAGCTGGTTATATGGATACATGCTTCATCTGGACTGAATTCTCGGTTTCTTGCTGTTATTCACCAACAGACCAAAAATTCTGGTCTATGTTTCCCCTGTTTTTCAAGATTCTACTTTACATGCATATTGTAATCTTGAAAAATTTAATCATTTGGATGATTTAAGTTGTTTGGACAAGAATCATGATATTCGGTTTGTTTATACAATAACCGAAAATCTATGATTCAAGGGGAAAACTCTCGGATTTTGTTTGCATATTCGGATATGTATCTTGATGTTCATAACCTAGCCGAGACCTTGTGTTTGGTTGTGTTGTGATTTGTATTTGATTATTCAAAGGGTTGTAATAATTAAATTTATTTGTTCTTCCTATTGGCTATGTAATTTATTTATTTTCATTTGGTATGTAAAATAAATAGATTAGTTGCATTTCACTTTTACTAGAAAATGTATATAGGATATATAATTTTGTAAAAGAAGATGCAACAAGAATGTTTTTCGGTTTGGGCCAGTTTTGTGCCCAAAGGGCTTCATGGCTCTTAATGGGATTTAAGCCCAATAACCGAAAACATATTTTGAAGGCCCAGATGGGTTTGGTACAGAATTTAAGTCCATTTGGAAGCTCAAATCGAATGGGAGAATCATAACACAAAGTGGACACTTGAAGCATTTGGATGCGGGATCAAGTGGGAGTTCACCAACACAAGTGTTACCCTTAGGAAGGACCTATATAACTCACTTGTTTTAGTCAACAAGTGATATTAAAATTAGTTGGCTATGGTTATGAACTTGTTGTTGTATGTGTTGCTTGTATGGTTGATTTAATTTATTGTTCATGTTATATTTGGATATGCACTATTAAACAATTTCAAATCAACAACAAGCTGCAAACGGTTCTTTTGAAAATATTAACATGGGTAATAAAATGGTTTTATTAAAGGTTAATGTTTTCGTAATAAAATTGGGTTTTATTAAAAAACCTTGGAAATTGGTTTCACTTGTGTACCACGCATTTGAATGCATGCAAATATAAGGTACAAAATGTTTTCATAACTAGAATTAATGGAAACAAAATCCCTTTTAAACAAGTTTAACACCATCCTTTTATACAACACTCGAATCACTTGGGAACTATTTGTGGCGTAAAGGTCACCTAACCACATTTAGGGAACTTGTGTGTTTGAGGTGGGTTTAACATATTTGTAGGATAAAGGTCACCTAACCACCTGTATGTGTAAACTCACACGTGTGTGTAAGTAGGGCGACTTGAGTTGGAAACCATGTGAATAGGGTCACCGAAGCATGGCGTACAATGGTGTTGATGGGATTAAACATGCCGACTAAACATAAAGATATTTAACCGATCCTATAAACTAGAAGTTGCAAAGGGTTGCAATTGTCAAAAGTTGATTACTTTGTTAATTTAAATAATGGGATAAAGGTCACCTAACCATTATTTGAATGTAATGTTAGATTCTAGATTTTTAATTATTAATTGTCTATGAGACATGAAAGGGTATTAATAGTTAAAATGTCATTTTATGAATACTGAAAATGAACTTTGTTTATATTATAGTAATGGCCGCAAATAATAACAACGCTACCTTCCCGACCGTCCATAACCTATCACCAAGAACTATTCTTGAAAAGGATCGTCTAAACCACAATAATTTCATGGATTGGTTTCGAAACTTGAGAATTGTTTTCAAGCAGGAAAAGAAATCATACGTGTTGGACGATCCTATTCCCAATGAACCCAACATTGATGATGTTGATGCCTACGAGGATTGGGTTAAGCACACTAAGGATTCTGTGCAAGTTTCTTGCCTCATGTTGGGAACCATGATTCCCGAGCTTCAAAAGGATTTTGAACATCACGGGTCATACGACATGATTACCCAGTTGAAGGAAATTTTCCTTCAACAAGCGAGGGTAGAGCGCTTCGAAATGGTTCACGCGCTTCATGCATGTCTAATCGAAGAAACCCAATTTGTATCATCTTATGTGATGAAGATGAAAAGCCACATTGATCGCCTCGAAAGGCTAAATTGTCCCATCTCTAAAGAGTTGGCCACGGATTTGATCCTCAATGGTCTAACCAAGAAGTTTGAGACTTTTATCATGAATTATAACATGAATGGATGGGACAAGAGCATTGGGGAACTTCATGTAATGCTCAAAACAGCTGAGACAAGGATGGGTAAAAGGGTTTTACCAGTTCTCACGATCAATGAGGGTGGCAACAAGAAGAGGCATCACCTCGAACCCAAGGCAAATGTTGCCAAAGGCAAGGGGTACATCAAAGGAAAGGGTAAGGGAAAGACTAAAGCGTGACCACCAAAACCGAGGCTTAAGAAGCCAAAGGTTACGGAGAACGATCCATGCTTTGAGTGTGGTGAGATAGGACATTGGAAGAGGAATTGTCCAATCTATCTCAAGGAGTTGAGAAATAAGAGGGATGCTGGGTAGACCTCAGGTACAGCTTTCATGATCCATATTGAACTTAATGTTATTTCTTAAAACACATGGGTATTAGATACCAGATGTGGAACTCATATTTGCAATTTGTTGCAGGGGTTCAAAAGAAATAAGCATTTTAAGAAAGGGGATACTAGTTTCTATATGGGCAACGGAGCAAAGGTTGATGTCGAAGCCCTAGGAGACTATATCTTGAAGCTTCCAAGTGGTTTGGAAGTCATTTTGAAGAATGTTTTGTATGCTCCTAGTTTGACTAGGAACATAATTTCTGTTTCCCTTCTAAAACAATTTGGTTATGTATTAAAGTTTGTAAACGATGGTATTTGTGTTTTTATAGATGATATATTTTATTTTAAGGCTATGCCTTTTAATGGTATTTATGAATTGGTTCATGATGACTCATCCTTTAATAACTCGTTATACCAGTAGAGCACCAAAAAACTTAAAATAGGTTTAAGTGAATTATATCTTTGCCATTGTCGTCTTGGTCACATAAATAAGAATCGTATTCAAACACTTCAAAAGAATAGTCTTTTGGAAGCAAATGAAGAGGGTTCATTTGATAAGTGTAAATTTTGTTTACAAGGAAAGATGACCAAAGAACCCTTTAGTGGTACTAACCAAAGGGAAAAAAACTTATTAGGAATCATACATTCGGATGTATGTGGTCCTTTTAAAGCAATGACAAAGAATGGTGAAAGATACTTCATTACCTTCATCGACGATTATAGTCGTTATGGTTATGTCTACTTGTTGAGACACAAAGATGAAGCTTTTGAAACGTTCAAAAGCTTCAAGAATGAAGTAGAAAATCAACTCAATAAAACCATCAAAGTTCTTCGTTCGGATAGAGGAGGTGATTACCTTAGTGATGCCTTTCAAGATCATCTTAGGAGTTGTGGGATTGTCTCACAGCTTGCTCCACCCAGAACACCACAGCATAATGGTGTGTCTGAAAGGAGAAACCAAACCCTATTGGATATGGTTCAATCTATGATGGCTAGAAGCACACTACCTCTGTCATTTTGGGGGTTCATATTGCTCTCCACGGCCCGTATTCTGAATATGGCCCCAACCAAGAAAGTGGATAAGACACCTTTTGAAATATGGTATGGAAGGGTTCCATCGTTATCATATTTAAAGGTATGGGGTTGTGAAGCTTATGTTAAGCAAAACACCCCAAACAAGTTAGAAAGCCAATCCACTAAGTGTATCTTTGTAGGATATCCCAAAGACTCGATGGGATATTACTTCTACAATCCAACAGAGGAAAAGGTATTTATTGCTCGAAAGGTTGAGTTCTTGGAAACTAAATTCCTTATGGAAGGAACTACTGATAGAACAATGGAACTTGATGAGGATCAAGAACCACTAGCCGATACACGTTTGGTTGATACTAGCAATCAACAAGAGGTTGTTGATAATGATCAAGTGGTTGATCAATACACACAAAACATTCGCAGATCTGGTAGAACTAGCTATCCACCCGAAAGATATGGATTTTTCATGAATGGATGCTATGTAGTTGACTCGGATAAACCAACTACGTACCATGATGCAATGTCCAATTCGGATTGTGACAAGTGGCTTAAAGCCATGAACGTAGACATGCAATCCATGTATGACAACCAAGTGTGGGAATTAGTTGTGCCACCGCTTAACTCCAAACCGATTGGATGTAAGTGGGTTTTCAAGAAGAAAACCGATATGCATGGAAACTTGGATACTTGTAAAGCAAGACTTGTAGCAAAAGGTTTCACTCAAACTCAAGGGGTTGATTATGATGAAACCTTCTCGCTAGTGGCAATGCTAAAGTCAATTAGGATATTATTTGCCATAGCTGCATATTATGACTATGATATTTTGCAAATGGATGTCAAAACTACTTTCCTTAATGGACATCTCGAAGAGAATGTCTATATGGTTCAGCCCGAAGGTTTTGTCGATCCACAATATCCTAATAAAGTATGTAAGTTAAAGAAATCAATCCATGGATTGAAACAAGCATCAAGAAGTTGGAATCAACGTTTTGATGAAGAGATCAAAAGGTTTGGATTCATCAAGAACGCCGATGAAGCTTGTGTGTATAAGAAAGCTAGTAGGAGCATCATCACATTCTTAGTATTGCATGTTGATGATATATTACTGTTTGGAAATGACATTCCAACCATGGAAGGTGTTAAAACCTGGCTTGAAAGTTGTTTTTCCATCAAAGATCTTGGTGAAGCCGCCTATATTTTAGGAATAAAGATCTATAGGGATAGATCAAGGTGGTTGATAGGTTTAAACCAAAGTGCATATATTGATAAAATCTTGAAAAGGTTCAAGATGGAGAATTCTAAGAAAGGTTTAGTACCTATTCAAAGAGGGACAATATTGAGTGCATCACAATGTCCAAGCTCAAAGGATGAGCAAGAAAGGATGAAGGAAATCTCATATGAATCTGCTATAGGATCCATCATGTATGCGATGATATGCACTAGACTGGACGTGTCATGCGCTTTGAGCATGACAAGCAGATATCAGCAGAATCTAGGAAATAGCCATTGGATGGCTGTTAAGAGTATATTGAAATACCTTAGGAGGACTAAGGATATGTTTCTAATATACGGATCCGGTGAAGAGAAACTCGTTGTAAAGGGTTACATGGATGCGAGTTTCCAAACTGATCGAGATGATTCTCGATCACAATCGGGGTATGTCTTCATTTTGTGACAACGAGGGTGCGATTGCTCAAATCAAGGAACCCCGTGCACATCAAAAGACAAGGCACATTGAGCGGAGATTCAACTACAAAAGGGATAAAGTTGAAAAGGGAAAGATATGTATTCACAAAGTTCACGCCGATCAAAATATTGCGGATCCACTCACGAAGCTCCTTGAAAGGCCAAAGCATGAGAGTCATACTTGTTCCTTAGGATTTCGATATTCTAGTGATTGGATTTGATCTATTTTGTATTTAAATATCGGAACAATTATTATTTTGACTCATATATATATATATATGATTATGATACTATGAGTTATGTTCCATTTTAGCATGTTTAAATCTATGAATATGTTTATTATTCTAAATGTCCGTAGCCGGTCATATTTATGGGAACAAGTATGAAGTAAGACTATTATGAACTTGGATTGGTGGATATTCATGAGGTATGAATATAGAGCAAGTGGTTGCTACCAAGGTTCACAAATATTTGTGGGATACAAATATTGGACAGACCCGCTCTCAAATTTTACTACATGGAATTATGTAATTGATCATAAGTAAATTTGAGTAAAGGTAAATATCATTGTATCCTCCGACCTGAGATACATATTGGGTTTCGATATTCACCAAATATTATACTTTGATCTAGTTCTTCGCTGTTCTGAAATAATGGACAGTACATGAGGCTAGTTTCAGGTGTGATACGAGATGATTGCGAGAAACGTATGTAGTCAAGATGGGATTTGTTCCTTTTATTCATTGAGAGTATGATGTTTAAGGCCTGATTAAGTTAAATCAACAGAGAATGATCATTATGTGTCTCTGGATTTAACATGACATCTGTAACAAAAGGATAGATGATAGATTCACCTAAATCATTTCAAGTAAGGGACTTGAAGAAGATGATGTTATTGAATGGCACTTCGTCATGCGTATTAGGGGTAGTAAACCGTTGTTAGGCGGTATTTACTGCTTGCATCAATTTTCTATGTATCTTGTGCAAGTGGGAGATTGTTGGGAACGGTCTGCCCAAGACACATATTGAATTGATGTGGCTAGTACGTTATGATCCAAGTCGGGTCATACCCAATAACAAGCTAGACAAACACCCACAATATTTATTTTATGATATGATCATGTAAATAAATATTAACACTTGTAGTATTTAAAAATTGGGTTTTTAAATATTTGCACTAGTGTTATGAATAAATTATATGAATAATTTATTCTAAAGAGATAGTACTTTGTATTGTTATTCAAATGGTTGAACAAACAACACAAGTGTTTTGTCCGCATTTCTTTTACTCATCCGCATTTACTAATGCGGATGTGTTACTAAGGAAATGCGAATGAATGTTTCTCATCCGCATTTGCAAATGCGGATGTGTATTTGGGGAAATACTAAAGGAATTACTTCATCCGCATTTACTAATGCGGATAGTAAATGCGGATGAGCATTTGAGGAAATGCTGATGAAACTGATCATCCGCATTTACAAATGCGGATGTGCATTTTGGAAATGCTGATGGAGTTAATTATCCGCATTTACAAATGCGGATGTACATTTGGGAAATGCGGATGAAGTTTCTTCTTCCACATTTACAAATGTGGTTAGAGTTTGTTCATCCGCATTTACTAATGCGGATGAATATTAGAGAAATGCCGATGGGTTAAAGGAATGGGTCCCGCCCACTTTTCTCTCACTCTGAAATTCAGTTTCATAGGACGTGCAATATATGATAGCATTCTACCACTCTCTCTGATAACTTACAACACACATAAAGGTGCAAATCGGTGTTCATGTAGCTTTTCTCTCTATCGGTAGAGGAAAACCAAGAACAGAACCCGATTCAAGTAAAGAAAATCCTAGCAACCTGGTGTATTGTTGGAAGCTTGGGGTAGACAAGCTTGAGGTTTCCTGCTTTAGAAGCTGCCGATCAAAGATCTTCTTCCTCTGTCCCATTCGAGTGGTAGATTTCTAAACACCCTACGGTTGTTTATAAGCATGGTTTTTCATATAACGATCCATTACAGGTTTTCTTTTAATAGATATACAAATTGGTTTATATATTAACTGTAACAAGTTTTTTATATCATTTTCGCTGCGTTTTCATTTTATAAGGATAAAATGACTATGATAAACTTGTGAAAACCCAACAAACTTGTGATTAAGCATGATGGAACTAAATGTGAGATTATAGTGTTTTTATAAAGCACTAAGCAATTTTTTCATTGCGCAATATTTTGAACAAAAGATATATATTTATTTCTATCCTGCATAGAAATATGAGAGTCATTTTAAGTTCATAAGATACTTTTGTATTGTTTCATGACATTTTTTTCCTACAAAATATATATGTGTATGTATGTATCTATATATTATTGAGTTTAAACGAGAATCATTACATGAATAGAAATTGTTTTAAGTTATTCTATCAATTAAGATGAACATTGTAATATTTTAATTTTAATAAAATACATAAGCACAACATGTATTTATCAATAAGTAATAAAATAATTCTTACATATTAAATGGTTCTGATGTCAATAATATATGGATAAGATTATAGTAAAAATGGTATTTAATCTGAATAGACTAAAAAGTATTGTGAGTTTGATAGTATCTTTCTAATGTTTTAAAGACGATGACATTTTAGTCATTGTATCAAATACGTCAGTTAATTATGTCTTATACGTTAATTGTGTCAAATATTAGTTTATGTGTCATAAATTTTACATCATTTGTTATATGTATTCATCATTGTATTTTATGTTTTAGATTATTTTGGTATTATTTTTGTCATTGCTTCTATAAATTATATAAACTTGTTATCTATCATTGTGTTTTATAACTAGAAACACAAAATTATGTACTTTCACTAATGTATTTTCTAAACTCATAGTGTTATAGATAACACAATATGTTTTTTTGTCATTGTTGTTTTATAGAAGCATACAATGATATATTTTCACCAATGTATTTAAAATATTTAAACACTTAAAATATTTATAAAAACCAAATTATTTAAAAAAAAATTGTATTATTCTAAAAAAATTGAAGCAAATATGAGTGACCTAAATACTCCTAAGACTTGCTTAATATTCTACGAAATTTTCCCAAACATAAACATATAATCAATCATTACTAATTCAAATTTTTAGTTCTCTATAGTTTCTTCTCTATTGTACAACTTTTGAATAATGATATTTTTATATTCTGAATTCATACAATCATATTTTTATCAGCGTTCTTTTTTCATAACGAAGTGCTTTATTTTATAAAGTTTGGACGTGAATTTTCTAGCAGCTTCAATTTTTAACATAAAGTTCTGAATATTATCAACAGTGACGCCGCAACGCACGAGTTAGCGACATATCTGTTTTATATAAAGCTCTGAATGTTATCAACAACTTCTAAGTTCCGTTTGTATCATATATAATTACGTATGTTATCAATGCATCTTTAACGCTTGGTTTGTGGCAACGTTAGCGACATATTTGTTTTTATATAAAGCTTTGAATGCTATCAATAATGTCTAGGTTCCGTTTATATTATATATAATTACGTATATTATCAATGCATCTTTAACGCATTGGTTTGTGGCAATGTTACAACGTTAGCTTTTTTCATGGTTTCATGCCTCTACCGCAACACGGTGTTTTGTCTTTTTTGATATAAAGTTTTGAAAACTATAAAAATATACAGGATTCATTTTCTTATATAAAATTACACATATTATTAGTTTTTATCACAGTTTTCACGCACCTATTGTAACGCGTGGATCTTAATATTTATAGCTTTTATGTATAATGGTAGAGTTTCAACAAGTATTTAGGTGTGTAGAAAGTCAAGGGAACCATAACATTTTTTCCTATTGCTATGATTCGGATTATATGTTCGGGTCTGGTCAAACAATAAAACTCTAAATATCTAATTTTTCTTTATTCATTCAAATTAGCTTTTTTACACATAAAAAACTAGATATCTATAAAACAAACTAAGATTTAAAATATTTGTGATGATACGAAAGAAATGGTAAGTAGTTGAAAGAAGAAATACAACTCAATTCGAAAGCCTTTAAAATCTTCGAATTCATCCATTTTTTTCTTTTAGAAGAATAAATAGTTTTTGTCATTTTCATGATATACCTAATAGACAAATAGAAAATAATCAATAAGATTGGGTTAAATTACAACTTCATTTTAATTGATCATCTTCCCCATATCCCAAATTCCACCATTATGAACCCTAATTATAGAATCCTTGAACAATAATCAAGTAGATGCAATTAATAATTAAATTTTATATTAAATGATACAATTAAAGTTTACAACACTAATAATATCCAAAATCTCATTCCAATTTTCGTCCCTCTCAACAACCCTAGTGCATAACCTAAGTTCAAGAACTCAGCAATGGTGAATTAAAAGCTAAAAATTGATTACCTTATAAATATACAACCTAGATTGCCACTTAAACCTACTAATTTGGTCCAAAAACCGTTGCTTGCAGCCTTGCGTGGCTCACACTTTGCAGCAATAGCCTTGCTTGAAACCTCTCTATTAGTTTATTTCCTTACTTGTAAGTTGTAAGTACATGTGATTTTTGAAATGTGAATGGCTCAATGGCTGATTTGGGCAGTTGGACCTTTAAGCCCACATAATTGAATAAGTGTTTTGAAGTTATAATTGGCTATCTATACTACTATATAAAGTATAACTTTGGTACACAAATGTAATTTCATAAAAAAATTAAAACACATATACAACTTCTTAAGTATTAGGTAAAAGTATTCTATACAATCATTTTTATTTGGCCCCTTATTTAATAAACTTTTTCTAATTAATACATTAATTAATTAATATTATAATACATTATTTAATAATATAAGATTAAATTAATTCACTACATCATATATTTTATTATTTGTAATACTTTAAATAACATTCAAATTTATTAATAAGTATTATCTTATTTAAATACTTAACTATATAAGTACTAAATACTTTTATAATAATAATAATAATAATAATAATAATAATAATAATAGTAATAATAATAATAATAATTAATAGTAATAAAAATAATAATAATAATAATAATAATAATAATAATAATAATATTATTATTATTATTATTATTATTATTATTATTATTATAATACATTATTTAATAATATAAGATTAAATTAATTCAATACATTATATATTTTATTATTTGTAATACTTTAAATAACATTCAAATTTATTAATAAGTATTATCTTATTTAAATACTTAACTATATAAGTACTAAATACTTTTATAATAATATAATAATAATAATAATAATAATAATAATAATAATAATAATAATAATAATAGTAATAACAATAATAATAATAATAATAATAATAATAATAGTAATAATAATAATAATAATAATAATATTAATAATAATAATAATAATAATATTATTATTATTATTATTAATATTATTATTAATAATAATAATAGTAAAATTTATAAATAAGTAGTATCTTATTTGAATACTTAACTATATAATTACTAAATACTTTTCACATAATGATGATAATAATAATCTATATCTATATATTTATACTATTATATAAAACATTTGAGAATGATACACTTGTAATATTATTCAAAATTTAAGACACCGAATATATATTTTTAAACATAAGGTACAAGTGTTATATATAATATTTTCTAATTTGCTAGTATTTAATAAATTCTTGTAATTAATATATTATTTAATATATATTATTTTAAGTATTATCTTAGTTATAATATTTTAAATTAATATTGAAAAAATATATATATATATATATATATATATATATATATATATATATATATATATATATATATATATATATACTTAAATGTTTAAATAAATTAATACTTAAATCAAATAGTATTAAGTTATACAAATATAAATAATATATATATATATATATATATATATATATATATATATTATTTATATTTGTATAACTTAATACTATTTGATTTAAGTATTAATTTATTTAAACATTTAAGTATATAATCACTAAATATTTATATATTTATAATAATAGTAATAATACCCAAATATATCAAGTGTTTAAGGCAAGTTGGAAACGATACTCGATAACACCCGTTACAACACTATATATAACAAGTAGAAAAAAGATTACAAGTGGTGAAGCTGAAGGTTTTCTCAATATTATCACAATAGTTTTCTTTTTTCCAAACTAAAAAAACCTACTTTGATTTTTTACAATTTTAGATTTAAACCTTTAAGGATTTTTTTAAACTAACCACAACACTAACTCTCTTTTTTTTTTTTTTTTAAATTGATACCTACTCATTTTGTATTTTTTTAAATTTTATAGTTAAACCTCTAAGTTATATTAAATTTACATTTAATCAACTGAATTTTTTTTATTTTATACTTTACGTATTCGAGTTATGTCAAATTTACAATTAATCACCTAATGTTTTTTTAAAGTTTTATATATAAGCTTTGAGTTATTTAAAATTTTCTTATAACCAATTTACAATAGAGCTCGTTAATTATAATAAAGTCACCATTTACACATTCGATATTTTTTACCTTGTTTTGAGGAATTAATTTTTTAATAATATTTTTCTATTACACTTTGTTATCAGCGTTTCGCGCATAATCTTTTTTTTGAGTGGTTAGTAGTAACGTATAAATTATCAGAACTTAATCTTTCAACTTTTATAACCCCTGCTGCATAGCACGGGTCCCGTCCACTAGTATTATAATATACTTAAAAATTAAAATCATATATAATTTAAAACTAATGTTGCAATCTATGAATACGCATACGTATAAAAATTAGGGGGCCAATATTTTTAGTGGGAAAAATCAGGGGACTCAATAAGTATACAAATTTCAGATAGAAATACAAATAAATTACTATTTTTGAGCGAAATAAACAGAGGGGTGAGGCCCTGGTGTACCACTTATCATGCCCACATGAAACATTGGATAGTCAAGTGCGGAACGGATAAATATTTATCAATGTTTTAATATAAATTCTATCATGTGTATAAGTTAATTCATGGTATGTTTCTTTATATGTTATCCCATGCAGAAAAGTTTATTGTATCATCCCTTATTTAATCATTTACCTTAATATTAATTTAGGTATAGGTAAACAGTTTTTTAACTGTTTTTTATGTTTACTGTACTAGTTGCTAATGCACAAGCTTAAGATTGTTCTCCCATTTTGTCACTTCTAGTGGCTTCTTACTGTCCCTACCCCCTGTTTTTTTTCCTTTATTTCTGATAGTCTTCGCCTAGGTCCGACGCTTTTGCTGGTGGTACAATTGATTGTTTGCTATGTATACTTCGTACCAGGAGAATGGGTGGTCGGAGGTGGTTGGTCGTTGCTTCTGTCGTCGGCTTCGCGGCGAACGGTTGCCGTTGTTTGCCCTTTGAGGAGTTTGGTGCCCTTTGATTTGGGTGATTTTGAGTCGATGTTGTGACGGTGGCGATGGCGATGGAGACTGATATTTACCTTTTGGGTTGAAGTGGAGTCGTCACCATTACAGTGGCGGTGCAACCACCATTGCTGCCTCTCCGCCTCTGTTTCTTTGATACCCTTTTAGGGTTTTCAAATCTGCTTTCTTTATGATTTTTTGACTATTGAAGTCGATGATTGGATCTATAACACCGCTCTACCACTCTCTTTCTTTAATATCCTTTTAAGGGTATTCAGATCCGTTTTCTTTATGGTATTTTGAGTGTAGAAGGATCTGTTATTGTTATTTCTTTCATGATGATGATGTACCTTTTATCGTGATCTGCTTTGCGTATGATGTTTGGTGAAACTGATATTTACCTTTATATTAATTTATGTAGGAATGAATGGTTATTTATTGTCTGATGTCGACGATGATAAAGATGTGTTCATCGGAGACGTTAGAATATTGTTGTGGGTTTGTTTTTTCTTCAGCTGTGATGATGTTCGAAAGTGGTGCCTGTTATTTTGGCTTAGCAGTCATTTTTGGCGTGTAGCCGCAACCGGGTTTTCATTCTGAGTCGTGATCTAACTGTTTCTTTATTGTTTTGCTGTGGTGTGAGTCCTGACGGGTTTAGGGTGGTATGTTGCTGATGCGACGAAATGTTCGACACCAATAATGATGAAGACGTGTTTGTTTGAGACTCTTGACCGTCGGTGTGTTTCAGTTGCTCGAGCTTGGCAGTCATTTCTGGCATGTAGCCGCAATCGAATCTGTAGCTGGTTGTACATAGCCATATGGGAATAGATTTGTGTTTCGATAAATGGTTTGCAGCCATGATGATGAAAACGTGATTTTTAATTTATGTTATTTCATGTGAGCCTCGGATTCCCACGCGCAAAGTGCATGAGGGGAAACACTAGTTCAATAAAAAGATTGATGGTTAATCACGTTAGGAATGGAAAGGGTACATTTAGATAATATCTGTAGTATTAAAGAGTTTGTAGTTAAATACATCTTTGTGAGTTTAAGACTTATTATGGACAACAATATAGATTGAGTATATTGTTATTTCTGTCCCTATGGTTTGGTTGAAATTGGTTAGAATAGAAAAAGTATATATATATATATATATATTATATATATATAATATATATATATATATATATATATATATATATTAAAATTAACATATTAAATTTCAAGACGAGTAATGTTGATGAATCCTGAATAACTCCTAATCGGTACCCTTACTGCCCGATTAGCGTCTAGCGATTTTTACAATCACGTCGTTTAATTTTTTTTTGTCATTTTCATCGAGTTAGTTAACCCCATCAAAAATTCTTTGCTAAATGAAGGGTCTATCGGTCGTTTACATATGTGTCTTATTTGTTTTTCTATTTTAACCTAATTTAACCTCTCTCCTATAAGTAAAATTTCGTTTTGGTGAATATGGTTTGGGTAGATCTGCCACTTCACTCCAAACAAACCACAACATCACCACCCATCACAATCACCACACCACCACCACCCCGTCATAGAACACCACACCACCACCACCCCCATCATAGAACCACCGATACCACACCAAACCGTTGCCAGCACCACACACAACAACTCTCTACTACCATGTAAACCCTAAAAATCGACCTTCAAACTTGAACTTGTATCGATAAAACATATTAAACCCTATTATTACCTCTACAATGCTTGTTTTCAAGGCATGGTCTTAAAAAGGTTTCTCCCTCAAGTACCAATTGAACTTGAATTTGTGAAATGAAATAAGGTGACAAAATATTATTTATGGTGGTGGTGGCGATCTAATGTGGTATTGGTGGTTCTGTGATGGGTGGTGGTGGTGGTTTAGTGATACTTGTGACGGGAGGTGGTGTGGTGGTTCAATGACAAGGTGGTGTTGGTGTGGTGCTCTATGGCAGGGTGATGTCGGGATGGTTCTTTTTGAATTGAAGTGGCAAATCTACCCAAATCACAAAGGCTAAAATGGTATTTTATTTAAATGGAAGAGATTAAATCAGGTTTAATAAAAAAAGAAAAATAAAGCCTATATTTAAAATGACCGATATACCCCTTATTTAATAGAGATTTTAGGATGGATTAATTGACTAGATAAAAATGACAAGATTTTTAAACGATAAGAACAAAGATGAGAGAAAAAAAGTTATTGGGTAAAAGTGGTAATTTTTACCAAACTAAAGGAACGAAATGACAATTTACTCATATTGATTTAAGAATAGGATTATATGAGCGTACATTTCATATTTTAGAAAAAGAGTTAAATAATTTTAGTTGATGCTCCTCGTGATAGCATATTGGTTTAAATGTTTGAGATCGATTTGCTTTTGTCACGAGAGTTTCGTATATTCGAGCCTCTATCACTTTAGTTTCCTCAACTTTAATTGAAGTAATAATATTTTTTTTTTCTTTTTTTTCTTTCAAGCAGCATTTTTTCACAACACCAACCCAATTAGTTAATTATCTCTTATCTAGCAGTTAAGAGAGAGGTGTGAGTTTTTACCTCTCTTGAAGGTTAATTACTAACTTTGTGAAAATAACAACTAATCACTAACCTACTGTTCAAAGAGAGAGGTGGCAGGGGCAGGTTCTGTACCGGTTACGTGACAATCCTGACAATCCCTAGCGTTGTGTTGACCGTGCCACAGAACCCGCCCCTGCCATGGACGGGTTCCCCTAAAGTGAAATACCGCCGAGAATAACACCTCTTGTCAACGAATACCCCCTAAAACACCCAATTTTAAAAAAAATTCTTAACATTTACATATATTTAAGTCGACACCACTTTTATATGAATATCGCGGTACCTATAGACGATTAGGTCATAGTTTTTTTTTCTTTCTGGCAGGACAAAGACCATGATAGCATTAAATCTATACCTCCCAATAACTCCCCCCACCCTACTTATCTTCTAGAAACATATGCAAATTTCAAATTTTATTAAACACTACAATTCCAACCAACAGCTAACAACATTCATACGCAGCAAGATGGATGCCAAAGAAGAAGCTAATGATCATAATGCCAATGAAATTACATGCACAGGTTTGCTTAGTTCTCGCGCATATGTACGCGAGTATATATGTTTATATATGTATATACGTATGCATGAAGTATAATAATATTATATATGCATGATGTATGTGTGAAGCTGCTGTGGCATGGGGTCCTGGGCAGCCTTTCTCCATAGAGCAAATTCGAGTTCAGCCTCCTCAGAAATCGGAAGTCCGAATCAAAATCATTTTCACTTCGATTTGCCATACGGATCTTAGTGCTTGGAGAGGAGAGGTAAGACTGTATACATCAATACTTATATGTATTACATATGTTATTGGTTTTGTCTGATTCACTAACAAACTACTTGCATACAGAACGAGTCTCAACGCGTGTATCCTCGAATTTTAGGACATGAGGCCTCAGGGTAGCATTCTAATCTGTATTCAGAATCATTCAAAGTTATATGAATGTCGATTT
>JACCIY010000276.1:0-12500 GCA_025506505.1 Flaveria sonorensis | reverse complement strand
TGGATTTTAATAATTTAATGCTATTAATTTGCCATATAAAATTATTCTCATTATGCAACACACTAAAATTTAATTTAAAAAAAAAAAACTAGCATACCTCTCACCTTTCAAAACATATGATGCATTACTTAGAACAAAACTTGAAAATACAATTATTTAAACCATGGCAATAAAACTCATGAAAACTCACTAACTTGTTTATGAAGTTAATCAACAAACCTATGGCTTATCCTACACTACTCGCTAATCTGACCTGAGTACTCGTCCGACCATATTCACTTATGCCCAAGTCGTCTATTGAACCGCCGATTAATCTTGTCAATTGTTATTGCTAGTTCTCTCACCGCCTTTCGTGAACAACCATTAGGCGCGCTTTCCCTCCCTCCCTCTATTTCTCTTGGTCGAATATGATGAGAAGGGAGGTACTGTTTGGCTAGCATTTATAGAGGGAAATTTGATATCCCACACTTATCTCAATCTCTCTTTAAATGGGTTTAGGTTATTTTTTTCCTGAATAGCATTTGAAGTATCCCTAATACCTGAGTGAGCTTTCTAGAGATGAGATGTCAATTGTTCATACTGTTTTTGATGCTTCAGACAGTGGTGGAACCAGAAATGTTTTTCGACGGGGTCATAGTTTTTTTGTCTGTCTTTTTATATGGAGACACTTTTACCGAGTTCTTTTATTGGGTGGGTCATAAAAAAACTCACTTTAAATTATTCAATGTGATTTCAGTTATGTTTAGGTGATTTTAAAGGTAATATTTATTATATTAAGGTTATTTTGAAGGTGATTTCATTTGTAATACTAAATTAAATACTATCATATTGTCTAAAGTTAACAAGTAATAATCTATGTAATAAACTTATATAACACTAAAATTAAATATCAATCACATATTTATTCATAATTAATGAAATAAAAAGAAAAGCACATCCAAAGAGAAAAAGAACCTTTTGCTAAACAAAATCCTCAATTGAACACATGCCGCATATATCTAGGTATTAGATTAAGGAAAAAAAAAAAAAAAGGGGGGGGGGGTA
The DNA here is from genome assembly GCA_025506505.1 of Flaveria sonorensis. Lineage (NCBI taxonomy): Eukaryota > Viridiplantae > Streptophyta > Magnoliopsida > Asterales > Asteraceae > Flaveria > Flaveria sonorensis. Next base: position 11,456 of record JACCIY010000276.1, on the reverse strand, counting down.
AACAAAGGGAGAGAAAAGGTAAAGCGGGAAACACGTGAGCTACGTATATTGAAAACCAAGGTGTGATGCATGTACCATTGAACAATAAATCAATTGTTGATACTTGCACGTAAATAATAATTATTGGGGTCATTTTTCCAAAAAGATGTACGTCAACCTAAAATCCCATATTGAATTAAATGGGAACGTCAGGAGTGTCACTTGAACTCATTGCCTTTAATGTATATCTGTTTTGATTTTAGGTCTAAGTCACATACGAACACTATTAAAAAAACTTCACTTTAAGAAAACTCTCTTAAATCATATTTAAACCTGAGAACTTAAAATCCAACATCATTAAATTTTAAGTTGTTTAACTCGATCTCAAACAACTTAGAATTATCAAAGAATGAAATAAACATATTTTAATACCATCAGGCTCTGATAAAAAATCCTAATTAGATCAGAACTAGGGTTCGATTAAAGACTCTATAATTATGTTGTTACAAATTACACCCTTGTAATTCCTAAACTTTGTTAAACTTCGTAATTATTGTTATTTTATCATCTTCCTATGGTTGTGGCGTTGCGTTCGTAAGCCCAAAAGCTTGAATCTTGCATTACTTTTGATCAATGGAAAGGGTTCTATTTTTCAAAGAGTGGATTCTAATTTTTCAAACTTGACCCATTGTTGTAATTAACATTGGTTATGAATTTATTTTAAAGAGTAGTGATTAACTGATTACCGCCTCAACAAAACTTATGGCTGATAGAATTTCGTTAGAAGTTTCATTTTTAGCTAATACACGCCCAACATATTAGTTTTTTTATATCAACAGGTCAAACATTAGGAATGACAAACTTCATAAACCCAAGGGATCTTCAAACATTAGTACATGAGGTAAGTAACTGGTACATGAGTGTATATATCAAAACTTTTTGACCTTCTGTATGCATTTGTTATCATTTTATATAAATACGGCTAAGCAGAATGATGATGTGGGGTGGAGTTGGGGCTTAATGGTAAGAGATGAGACTCACAATCAGTTGTGGATTCTAGTCTTACCAAAAGAAAATTTCGCCTAGAAAATTCTAGATGTAGTTGATCTAAGAAAAAGTAGATTGATGATGTAATTAAGTTAATATTAATATGGTATCCATTAAACACATACAGAAAATAAGGGACGTGACAAAAGGAGGGGTGGACTTCAGCTTCGAGTGTGCTGGAAATCTTGACGTTCTTCGTGAAGCATTCTTGTCAACACATGATGTATGTATATATATATATATGTATATATTGATGTATATGTGAGAACTTGAGTATGAATAGATCAAAATCATTTGGTATTTGAATACAGGGTTGGGGGCTAACAGTGGTGTTGGGGATTCATCCAACGCCAAGAATGTTGCCATTGCATCCAATGGAGTTGTTCGATGGACGAACAATCACAGGTTCAGTGTTTGGTGGTCTCAAAGGGAAGACCCAGCTTCCCTTATTAGTCGAACAGTTTATGAATATGGTATGTTTATTTATTTTGCATAGAAGTTTGTTAATACATAACATGTGTATGTTTGTATGAATATACGAGTCGTGTGTATGTAACAGTTTGTCTATGTGCATGGATATATGTTTTAGGAGGGGATGAAGCCGGAGGAGTTTATAACACACGAGCTTCCATTCAACAAAATCGACAGAGCTTTCGAACTGTTAATTCATGGAAAATCACTACGGTGTTTGCTTCATCTTTAAAGTATGCATATAAGAGCATGTTCGAAAAAAGTGATCAAATTACAAGCCTTAATAAATATATGATAGAGTTACACGATATTGTAATCATCGTTGATCAACACCAATTTATTTTATAGTTCTTTTGTCATCCTTGAGTTTTTTTACCTTCTTGTTTTACCTTTTATTAAATTTCAAACTTAGAATTAAGTATAGTCTATTTCTTTTATTTTTCATTTTAATTTATTTTCATGAAATGATTACTTATATCATATTCTTATAAAAATTCTATTCGAAATTTATCAGGCGCAAGCATGGGTACCCACTAGAGGTGCGTACGGTGCCATTCGATGTGGTTAAGATCATTTTAAAACAAAAACCGCTAGTTCGGTTAATACTATTTTTTAACCACAACCGACAATTCGGTCAACCACATTTCGGTTAACCGCCGGTTATGGTTAATTTCGGTTAATTAACCAATATTTTTAACATGTGTTTTTAAACCAAGTTTTAACTCATAAATTATTGTTAGACTGGGTTTGAACCAAATTTATAAGGGTATGCACGATACGGTTTGTTTTTAAGGTCTCGTCAAAACCGAAACCAAAGTCGAGGTCTGCATACAACAATGTGTGCGCGCTTTTTTATTGATCCTGCTTGTTTATGGCGTTTTTTCTATACATGACGGAATCTACTATATAAATATATTTTTATAAATATGAATTCAAAAGGTGAATATATGGAATTCTAGTAAAATCATAAGGAGTATTCTAAATTTATTGTACATTAATGACATTCGGTTCGATGCGGTTAATTCGGTTAATTTGTACATCAAAACCGAAACTGAGCCGCAATATGCGGTTAATCGGTTACGTCTTAACCAAACTATCGGTTAATTATTCGGTTTGGTTAATTTGGTTCGGCCCTAGTACCCACGGGAGTATTTTGCTAGTTTGAAACGAAACAAGAAAACAAGTCCATCAAAGTACTGTAATCGACTATGTCAACCTTCCGCTCTTGTCTTGCTGCGACTTTTAAATCTCAAAGTTGTTCATCGATTGAGCAGAAGCACGTAACCGAAAACGGAGCGACAACAATGAGTGTGGTTACAACAGCAAGGAAAACACGAAAAAGAAATAATAGAGAGTACGGATCGATTAAAGAAAAATAACATGGAATAGGTTAAGTTTTGCACTTCGTGCTGGTAATGTAAAGTAAAGTAAGGAGAAAGTACGTATAATTGTATTAAATTCATTCACTCATTCAGCATACAATACGTCGGTGAACGATATCTATAATCTATAATAACATATAATAAAATACTAACTATAGGTATACATGGCTTCTTTCTAGCCCGTCCACCTTGGCATCACGTCTGTATTGTCATAGTCGTTACATCCTTTAATCTTGAGTTAGAATGAATTTGAAAACTATTAACTCATAGTAGTTACAATGAATATTATATTTATGATCACTTATTATTTTTAAATTATTTGATATGGTATAATAAATTGCTAATTTTCTTAACAAATAATGATTAAGTTATTAATTTTTAATATTACCATTAACAATTTTTTTATTAAAATAAAATATTCCTGTCATATTTTCTTTCGAAATAATATTTTCTTTTAATTAATTTTAAAATTTATGACATTATTCATATTTTCGATAATGTTTATTTTTAAACAACCATATATTAATATGATTTTTACCCATCCTTTATAACCTTCAATACCATTACAAAAAAAAGTATTTACATCTTTATGACCAATTAGTTTTTGATTTTAACTGTTAAATTATTTTAGTTACGTATCATTATTCAATACCTTCATATCAAATTTTGATCCGCTTGATTGAATGAAATGAGAAAATAGAAGACTATTGAATGATTAGAAAAAACATTAATGACAATGTCCCTTTCCATACCACAATCAAGCAAGTCGCAAAGGTGCGAAAAGGAAAGCACTACTAGGCTTGGTTCTTCCTTAACAGTAAACTCAGTAGGAAGAACTTTTCTTTTATAACGAGAAAAAGTGTAAGATTACTGAACGTATGATGATACAATCTAACTTTAAAAGCTAACATGCGCTAATAACGTGTTGTAGAGCACGTCTAATAGCAAAGCAATATGGGAAACAAATGTAGTGGGAGAAATATATATACATATCATCAACACATGTAAATAGGTAATACAATGTGATAGATCATAGATAGAATGAGGTCTACCAATTCTAAACAAACTGATTTATTCATACAAATCTAAACCCATTTTATGAAGGCCCATTCTGCGTTTAGATTGGGTAGAAACAACATGAAGGCCCATTTTGGCGTGCAGGCTGACCCAACTCGAAAGCCCAAGCTGGCCCTTAAGCCTACGGACGCCACACCACTCAATGTGAAATTCATAACCCCGTATTTCAATTCCAGATTATTATTATCACATTCCGGCTACTTTCACGTCCACAGATAATATCATCCTTCATCATACCTGTGCTACTTCAAGGCATCAATCTCACATTCAAGATTGTTACCCCCTTCAACTGCTGTTCATAAGGTGCAATTTCCCCCAAATCCCCTTTCTTTTTCCAATTTTCACGCTTAATTTCATCTTTCTTGAACCCCCTTTTGTCCGATTTGACATAAAGCCACTTGCTTGTTGAACTGTGAACGAATTGTATGCGTTTCTTGTACTCTGATTGATGAAAAGGGTGATGGGTTAGTGGGTGTTGTTTGTTTTGTTGGTGTGTTTAGTGTTTTCGGAGTTGTGGGATTTGCTTAGAACTAGGGTTTTCGATGAAAAGCCGATCGCATCGTCTTCCGACGATATCTGATGCGCCTGATGATTGGGGGGATGAGTCGTGGGTGGTGGATTGTGTTTGTGGGGTTGATTTTGATGATGGGGAGGAGATGGTTGATTGTGATGAATGTGGTGTTTGGGTGCACACCAGGTGTTCGAGGTATGTCAAGAGTGAGAAGTTGTTCGCGTGTGACAAGTGTAAAAGCAAGAAGCTTAGGAATGAGAGTGAGGAGACAGAGGTTGCACAGTTGTTGGTTGAATTGCCCACGAAAACGTTGAGGATGGAGAATTCGTATCCCTTGAGTTTTCCTCCTCAGAATGCGTTTCAAGTTTGTTCGGAGATTCCTCTCGAGGAAAAGGTGCATGTGCAGGGGATACCTGGTGGTGATGCTGCTTTGTTTAATGGGGTGTCGTCGGTTTTCAGCCCGCAGCTTTGGAAGTGTACTGGATATGTTCCTAAGAAGTTTAAGTATCAGTATAGAGAGTTCCCTTGTTGGGATACTAGGCAGGATGATGATGATGATGACAATAATAAAGAAGAAAGTGAAAACCATGATAGTAATGGGGCTGATGCCTTGTTTTCGTTGTCAAAGGAGACTGGTGATAATAAAACTCAGGTTGATGGAGTAGATGGATTAGATATGGGCCCACCAACTACTGATAAGAAGAAACAAGAAGTTGAGAATAATGAGGGTAGACGGCAGCAGAGTGGTGTGAGAAAAGAAAAGAGTTTACTGAAACCAATTGTGATTCATACAGGCAGCCAAAAGAAAGATGACTCGAAGATGTTTAAGGACCAAAACAGGAAGAAAAATATCAAACCTATGGGAAAAGACGAGGATTTCAAGAAGAGAAGTACTCATGCATCTGATTCAGGTATTGTTATGACTTTCATGTTGGTTATTAGTTATAGTTCTAATTTTCATGTTAACTAGTTTTGATACTTGTGTGATTGCATAGGCTAAATAATAGTGTTAGTAATTACATGTTTTCTTTACCATAATACTAGTGCCCACCACATCAAGTGATGCAAAACAATCAGAATCAAATGAAGTCAAAGGTATTAAGGTTTCCAAGACTGGTATGCAACGTAATGAACATGAGAGTTTAGGGGCAGAAGTGCAAACCAATCTTAAATCAGATGATTGCCTTGACAATAACAATCCCTTGGAGAATGTATCTTTTGATGATTCCAGAATAAATCCCTCAAAAGAAGCAAAACAAATGGAAGAAAACGTTGTAAATCAAGCTCCTACAAGTGTTGAGATTTGTAATCAAACAGATGATGGCATGGTGTCATTGTTAATACACAAGCCTGTGGAAACTAGTAACATGAAACATGAGGTATGTAACAATGTAATTCATATTTATGAACCTCTTAGGTTGTGTTCTTGAGATTAACACTCATTAATTATAACAGCTTAATAAACATTAAGAATAATTAAAACTTAACACAGATGAATTTTATCTACCTATAGTCATGACTCGTGTGATTTTTGCATGAATATGAGTTATGGGTGGTTATCATGCTTATTAGTTCAGTAGCCATGAAATTCTGCTAAGTATCATGCTCTGGCTGATATCAATATCTGGAACTGATATACAGATTTCATCAAATGCACATTTAGAGTTTTATTTGACTTCTTTTTATAGGAAGAAGTTTTTTAAGCATGGTTTATATTTAACTTGCTGCTGCTGAAGTGCATTTATCTATAATATATGTTTTAATTATTTCTTTTAGGCTGGCCATGATGTTGTTGATGATGTGCATAATAATGGAAGAACTTACAGTAGAAGTAATGGAACTAGGTCCAATAAAAACAATCTTGAAAAAGTGGACTCAGCCCAAAGTAGTGAACTTCATGCAGTGATTGAAATAAAATCTGAAATTAATCATCCTTTAAAGACTTGTGATCCTCAGAACTCTCCTATTATTGATTTAAAGTTAGATAGTTCAAAGAAAGATGATTCCGTATCTGCATGTATTGAAATGAAGAAAGAAGCCATATCTGTGTCGCAAAAGGTGCAAAATGTTGACAAAATTCCCGTACCCCACATTGATAGTAAAGGAGATGAATCATCCTGTGGGCCCACCCAGCCCAAGGTTCAAATGAAGGGTTCAGAAAGTTCCATTCGACTTTCTTCAGAAGGCCAATCAAAATCACACAAAGTGACAGTTTTGAAATCTTCTGCTGGAAAAACTTCTTCAAAACCGTCTGTTCCTGATAAGGCGAAATATTCTAGCAATGATGATCGTAATTCTAGTGGCAAACATAAAGCAGCCTCTGATAATAATAGTAAGAGTAAAAAAGATGTTAATACTTCAAGTGAGTCCCTTAAAAATGGAGATAATACTTCTGAGAATCCTAGGAAGTTAGCAAAAGATATTCCAAAATCATCATCGACATCTATCCTAAAATCATCACATTTGAGCAAGTCTTCTTCACATGCTCTTGTTTCCAAGAAGAATTCATCCGATTTGAAAGATTCATCTGCTGACTCTGCAAATTCGTCACGAAGTGAGAGTGGAACACATGAGCAAAACAAAAGTACTTCAGAATTATCAGTAAAAGGTGAAAAAACAAGTCAGATAAATAGACAGCCTGCACTGAAGAATCATCCACCACACTCTGTTAGCTCAGCTGCGGCCTTAAGTGATGAAGAGGTATAATTTTAATAATTTGATGGTACCGAAATTTGAAATATATAAGTTATGAATTTATATGATATTTTTTTTACTGATATTTTTTGTGCAGCTTGCGTTACTTCTTCATCAAGAACTGAATAGTTCTCCAAGAGTTCCACGGGTGCCACGTATGCGCCAAGCTGGCAGCTTACCTCAGCTAACTTCTAGTACACCTACAACTAGCACACTAATGAAACGAACATCTTCTTCTGGAGGGAAGGATTATGGGCTGGTAAGCTTTCTTATATACTTCAGGTTTTTTGTCCACTTTTTCTTTAAGGTCCAGGTGATCTAAATAGGAAGATTTTATTAGGTGTCAAGAAAGAGAAACAAGGATTTGTCAAATAATGGATCTAGTAATTCTCGTGAGTTTGATGGAGCGAAAAAGGTTCCTAATTCAAGGAGGCATCATGAGCCTGTGAAAAATGGTTCAGCTAAAACAGGGAGCAGTGGCCCATCTTCTTCTAATGAAGCTAATGAAAATACACCTCAAAATGCTTCTGATGAAGAAACGGGGGGTCCCACCCATCGCACTTTACCAGGTATGTATATATAACAGAATCAATTTTCATGTTTGGAAGTAATTGTTACTATTGATCGAAGTTGCAATGGTTAGTCTTAAATGTTTGGATAAAGAAACTCATAGTAGTCAGAGGCTCAAGATGCACTGAAGGTGCAAAGGGTGACCCTTGGATCTAGGCACAAGGGGGCTTGAAATAAGGGATTTTTGAAAAAGACCCAAGGCACGCAATGTAAAAGTCCATTTTTAAATGTTTCAGACCAGTTTTAGACGTGTTTTAGAGCATTTTTAGATGTTTCAGACCAGATTTAGCTGTTTCAGACGTACTGGTTTTGGTCAGAATCCGTGCCGGAGTGTATGAATGGACGCAAGACGGTTTTGGTGTGATGTGCTGCTTTTGGGCTCCTTTGCGTGCGCTTTGACTACTATGCAGTTTCTGCTTTCGATCATTTTTAATATTTATGGGTCAAGCAAATACTTGTTACCCCTTCCCTTTAACCTGAATTGAGACCCTTTTTGTCCAGTTCACAAACTGTTTTTATCTCTTTTTTTCCTCACAAAATTACATTTTGGTCATTCTATTATTTAGTTTCATAAACAATCAGAATTAGCCACATCTATACTTCTGATTATATGGTTATTGCAATTACAAAAGGCTGAAGCACATCCAAACATTATTTTCTACCTCCTGTTTTATTCTGAATCTGATTATTCACTCTCTTACTCACTTTTATAATACACATTCGAACACACACCCCGTGTTACCCATTGACAGTGATTATAAAATTATGACATTGATGTGCGTCCTCTTTTCGGTCTTTTTCTACTTCAAGGTTTGATTGCTGAAATTATGAGCAAAGGTAAGCGGATGACATATGAAGAACTCTGCAATGCAGTTTTGCCGGTATAAATCTAAATTGGAATTGCATTTTTTGTTCAATTTCTTAACTTAAATTTACATTTCAACAATTATGCTAATCTTTTGTCCTGCATCAGCACTGGCCTAATTTGCGTAAGCATAATGGGGAGCGTTATGCGTATTCGAGTCACTCGCAAGCTGTGCTTGATTGTTTGAGGAACCGAAGTGAATGGTCCAGATTGGTTGACCGTGGTCCTAAGGTATACACATTTTGTAAATACAAATTATATAAGATTTCGCGGAAAACCAGCTATATCCGATCTTGGTTGGCCTTTCACCTCTAGCCACAATTCATCCCCGTATTTTGCCATGTATATTTTCTATCATCAACATTATTACATCTTAATAAATTTTCTTATGTTTTATATGATACTTGTCATCCAGACAAATGCAGGTAGGAAACGGCGAAAGCCTAATGATGTGGCGAATCCTGAATCAGAGGATGATTACAGCACGGATAGAAACACAAAAGACATGGATAGTAGTGACTTCCCTAAGGGAAAACGAAAAGCAAGAAAGCATAGGCGACTTGCGCTGCAAGGAAGAGGGATAAAAGATGTTAGAAGGAGGCGTAAGGCGGAGGTTGTTAGTGATGAAAATGATTCTTCTGAATCTAGTGAAGATAGTGCATACAGTGATGAAGAGATGCAAGAGGGGAGAACATCAGGTCCAAACGAGGCTTCTGCCAGCTCAGATGAAACGGGAACATCATAACGTTGCTAAAACGCCCTGTTAACAGTAAATGGTTAGGAGAAAGGGCTTCTTGTATTGTAGCATTTTTTTGCTTTTAAATATTTGGTAGGTAGGATAGAAAAGTAGCAACAATTAGTGTGAATGTGTATGCAGGATGTTTTAACTAGAGCTTGTAACTTGTATTTGCCCAAAGGTGGTTTATAAAACTTGTTAGATGGATGATTGATGTTATAATCTTTCTAACCTATTTTCTTATGATGTGAATGTTATACTTCAATCAGATAATTTTCTAATGTTACTATTTTCTTTTGAGTTGTTCAATATATACAAGTTTTGAGTTGTTCAATATATACAAGTTTTGGTTTTCATTATACACATGAACACCTAGAATCGTAAAAGAGATAATTGCAACCTAGAAATTAGGAAAGAAGATGACCGAAGTCTTAACCTAGAAAAATTGGCCTTAAAGTCGAGAGATTTCCTTGTTACTGAAATTGCTTTGATAAATGATAATTACTTGTAAAACATTTTACTCAGAATCACACTAACCTTAAATTTAAAATAAATAAGTAATAAATCAATCAATCTGCAATCCGTGTTTGTTGTCGTCGAGATACGACCAAAATCGAAGTTCTCTTGATTTCAAGTTAGCTTGGAAACTCCATATTCTAAGCTGACAATGACGTAGATAGGCTGTTGATTATTTGACCAATCAACGTTGGATTTAACTAGAAATCTCCATATTCAAATATGTGCTAAAATTTAATTTACATAATAATCTCCATATTCAAATATTTGATAAAATTTAGTTTACATAACTTGCGGCTAATTTACCTGATGGAGATAGATAAGTGTACATGTGCCTTTCATGTTACCGGTAATATCCACGTTTGCATGCTAATATTATTGGCTCGAAATTAAACTACAGCCCCTTTATTTCGTTAGTATCATATTAGATCCTTCTAGTTATATTTGGAGTTTTACACGTTCCATCTTATATTTATTTAAATTCCAATAAGCAATTAAATTAAGTAAATGGACGTACGATAAACCATAGGCTCAAAATAATTGCCTTTTGTATTCTTGAGATGAGGTTAAACACATCAAAATTAGTATAGTCTTAGCATTTGATCCTTAAGAACCTTCATCGTTTACTTGATTTAGTTATAACACTTCTGTAAGTTAAATTAAAATCACATGAATCCTAAATCATGGTTGAAAACCATAGTTCTTCCAAACAAATACAAATGCACGGTAAAGAAAATAAAATAACCCTTCCACCACATTCATGTGGACCAATGAGGGACTTACAATTAAGGCTCTCTCTTGATATATGTAAAATCTTAAAGATAAATTTCAAAACCAGAGGTGGTCCTCCTCCTCCTAAAAGCTCGCTATAAAATTCCTCAGCTTTACATTGCAAGATTTCAGATTAGCGATCGAGTATTGCTCTATTCTTTCTCTGCATCACCTTTTTAATTAAAGAATGATGAGAGTAGGTCCATTAAAGTACAAGAAAAACGATATACATATCAAAATCCTCTACCAAAGAATACACCTATTCATATATTCATAAGTTAATAATCAAATGCTCTAGAAAAGCATGTGCTATCTTATCTATGGGCTATCTTATCAAATACATGCTTACACTACATAACATCTATCGGCAGAAGACCAACATTAGAGAAACAAAGTATTTACCTTTGAATATATTATACAAACACAAATGTCATAAAAAGCCAATATTATGAGTAACTACAGATCACTAGTACAGGTACTTTTACTATACGAAATGACCACATAGGTCATCCATTTGGCATCATGATAAGGTGAATAATTTTAAAAAATGATAAGGAGCACCACCTCAAACAATTTAAAAGCTTTGCTACCTAAATACATATCATGTGTATTGGGCTTCTAGCGAAGTTATTGTTGCCTTATAGAAACAAATTTTGATAAATAATCCTATTATTTTTAAGAGCCTCAAGGGATAAAGATATATCAATCTCCATGTTGACATTTCAATACTTTATCGTTTTAAGAAATGTATTCCTATAGAGTCACATGTGAGTTGTCATTTTACTCTAGCTACCAGAATGTGGCCGATGCTAGGCAATATGAAATGCTGCTCTTTGA
>JACCIY010001447.1:0-49291 GCA_025506505.1 Flaveria sonorensis | reverse complement strand
TATATTCCGGTGGAGACGACCTTATTTACCCTTAGACAATAAAGATAGCTAATACCGATATATTAATTGTTTTGATCGAGTTCCGACAACTAGATCATTTACCCGGGACGCGGACCGAATCTGGGTCTCCTATGGAGAATCCTAGTGTCCTACCCCTATATCACATTAGGACGGCTATGTAAACTCTTTAATAAACATGAATTTGGGCCGACCTATCATATATTTAATAAATTAGTTTTTGTACAAGCCAAGTCATCAATTCTTTAAAGGTAGAATTACAAAAAAATAAAAATATATATAACCTATGCATTTACATGCCAACCATTGAAACCTGTTTACAATTTACTAACCCATTTATGAACCGTAATCCCTATCACAACTAATTATAAATGAACAACCCGTTTTGATTGCAATTCTTTTAACACGTTTAAGTAAAAACAGTTAAACAAGCTACATTCCAGTTGCATAATTAAAAAATGTACGAGTTAGATCAACATTTATTTTGAGATTAAATATAATCATATTCAAGTTCTTAATTTCCACAACACAACTTCTCTATCAATACAAATGTCAGTATGTGATATTCTAGTTCTTTGAAGTTTAAACCAGAATTATTATTGACAGTATAAGAATTGACTAGGCACTAAGAGCTTCCACATTCAAACAAAATGATTGTAGGTCAAACCACTAATCCACTTCCTCAACCTTTCTTTTTCACAAACATACATTCATTTCTCAATAAATCAAACATCATAAAACACAAAAAAAGATATGAAATAACAATAGATAAGCGTTGAATACATCATGATAACTTACAAACTAACAAAAAGAGTTTGTATCAAGCAAAACTCACAATAACAAAATCCACCATCTTTATAATATCCATCTTCCTTATGCATTCTCACCAACCCACAATAACTCAAGCACCATCCCATGACTCCCTCAACACCCTTACCATCACCACACCTCCCCTCTACCCTGCGCACCACCCCTCTAACCATGCGCACCAACCCCCTCACCCTCTTCCTAATGCTAACATGCGCCCTCCTCCACCACCATCATCACCTCACCCCCAAGACCAATCTTGTTTGACCCATTTGTTCACCTCCTTCATCGACCCCAACCACAACCTCCACAGCTGGACCACACCCACCTTCTCCAACCCCTGCAACGACCTCACCTTCACCCTCGCCGGAGTCACCTGCAACAATGGCCGTGTGTTCAAACTCTCACTCCAAAACCTCAATCTCACGGACCCATTTCACCCTTTATCTCCAATTGCACAAATCTTCAATCTTTAGACCTCCAACAACTCCTCACCGGAAAGATCCCCCAAGAACTCCAATTTCTCGTCAATCTCGCCGTCGTCAACCTCTCATCAAATCACATCTCCGGCGAAATCCCCCGGAGATTGCGATGTGCAGTTACCTGAATGTTATCGATCTTCATGATAATGAACTCACGGGTCCGATCCCACCTCAAATCGGGTCGTTGGTGCGGTTGTCGGTGTTTGATGTGTCGAATAATAAGTTGTCCGGTGGAATTCCGGCGAACATCGGGAATCGGACCGGCAACCTGCGGCGGTTTAACGAGAGCTCGTTTGTGGAAATAAGGGGCTTTTTGGGTACCCTTTGGCCCGATGAAAGTAGGGGGTTGTCGGTGTGGTGATTGTGGCGATCGGGTTGGGAGTGGGTTGTTGAGCTTGGTGTTGAGTTTTACGGTGGTGTGTGTGTGGTTGAGATCGACGGAGCGGCGGAGGTCCGGCGAACACGACGGCAAGGTTCCTCAGTTGATGCCGGAGTATTAACTGTTTGATCTTGTGTTGATTTGGGGTTTGTGGTAGTTAATTAAGGTGTTTTCATATTTTGATTTTGGTTCTCTTGCAAGCTTAATTAATCTGTCTTGATTCTTGAAATGTTGTTTTTACCGAACCGTTAATCTCTGCTAACAATAGAATCGTATAAGTTATAAAGATTGTTTACATTATGGGTTTTGTGATTAGATGTGGTTATGGGTGGTGTTTGATTGTGATTTTGTTGATGTTTGAGGAGTAAAATTTGAACTTTGTGAAGGTATCAGAGACAGAAACACAAATTCGTGAATGTTGATGTGTAGTGGTTAGTACAGGTTCAGGTACTATGCATCGTACTCTGTGGCTGGGGTGGGGGTCGTGTTATTTTGTCTACATGTAATTTTTAGAAAACTAAAAAGAGGCAGAAATTTTTTACATGAAAATTGAAACTAGTTATCAAGTAAGAGTGTGAGATACTCTAGCATATTATAAAATTAGATAGAGGTTTTGAGTGTTCTATCTGTGACAAAAATAACGGGAGTTTCAGGTGGGCTAGGCGATATTCTCACGTAATGTGAGTTTTATTTTGAGTGTGGTCTTAAGTTTTGTACTTGAGTAATGAAGATGATTAGATTGATCAATCGTCCGTCAATGATCTAATTAACCATTCAAAAGTTATTAAGCAAGATAATTGATCAATCTGCTTAACTAATATTGTATTCTTTTTTTTTAAATATCCATGTTGACACTTTAATACTTAGATACATAATAATTGGTTGATTATTTAGTTAGGATGCTATGTTTTATTTAATTTATAATTATACATATTTTTTGAACAACAAATATATAACACTTTAATACATATTAATCGAGTCCACCTATCTGTTACTTAGACGAGACCACACCCCCCAACTCACTCAGAAGAAAACCAAACAAAAAAATCCAAGCTCAACCTAGACATTTTTTCTTAGAGTAATACTTCAACCCAATACATATTTTGGATATACTACTTTAACCACTTGATTATCATTGGTCATTTAATTTATAATTATATGATAAAAGGGCGAAAATGTTTGTTATAAAACTAGGAAAACTTTTAACATTATTGCTGTCTTGACAAATTTTAATGACAGTATATATAGTAATTAACAGTTATTTTTTAAGAATCGTAAACATAGTCAATTTTTTTTTCTAATTTTAATAGGAACTTGTATGATAAAGAGAGTGCTAGCAAGAAGTTAGATACAAACAAAAAAAGAATAAGAAAGCTTAAAATGTAAAATTATTTATTTTTATTTTTTTTATATTTAACTCAAAAAAATGAGAATTTAATATCGTCTAAAACTTCAGCAGTTGGTAAAAGACCGGTGAACACGTAGCATCTTCAAGTTCTTGCATCTCATATACACCAAATGGACGTCAACATTATCATGTTTATAAGACTTTTATGTCCATGGGAAAGGGGACCTAAGTATTAAGGGAAAAAGTTTTTTTTTTGCTGATGCTAGGAAGGTTGCACTGGTTACAAACTTGATCCCAAACTTCACTTGCAAAGAAATAAGAATGTGATATGTTGTTTCAACACAATCCCAAATTCCGCACAGTAGGAACATCTGTGATTGATAGCAACATCACGTTAAACACACAATGATCTAATCTTATTTTAAATCTATGCCAGTGCTCACAACGCGACTCAAACTCTCAATAAATAACACTCAAGTATCATTAGTTAATGAGCATTACAAGGTCCTAGAATAATTCAATTATTATGGCACTAAGATTCATCATGTTACTAAATTAGCAAACGCTGTGAACAAGAAGTATAGATTTTTTAGCAGCATAAAAAAGTATAGATATCTAGTGAATCTATATGTCCTCAAAGTGACATTCTGGTGATACAATCTATAATTCAATTATTATGGCACTTGATTATCTTTTGTTATTATGTTTTTGTTTGAAGATCAATGGTGTCGTCTACCACTTGTTTATGCCTTCACCATTCGGGACTCGTTAAAGATACATAAAACCATACATGCTCACTCAACTAAAAGTAAGTTGGTTCAGGCGACTTTTTTAGTGACATGTTGGTGTATATGGAGGATGAGGAACGAATCAGTAATTTTTAATTGGAAGTTGTTTGTACACTAGCTGATGAAAGATATCAAGAGTTTGGTTTATTTTTGAGTTAAAAGTAACTAAAAATATTCTTCTTAGAATGAACTGATTGGCATTTATTTAACTGTTAATGTATTTTTGTTGCGTAACTTGTTCACTTTAAAGGTTTGTTAGAGTTGGTGTTTTGCATGTATGCTCTTGTTAAAATATTTGAAAAATGGTTGATTGTAAAAAGAAAATGGAATTTCATAATGACTACATATCCCCAAAATCTGGTGGATTTATATGAAATCCAAACTTTATGTAATTCAAAAGCAAGATGAAGACTATTTGACGCACGAGAACAAAGCTATATATGGAGAAAATTACAATATTCCTTTAAAGATGTGTAGTTTATAAATTTAAACAGCTTACAATACTTGCCATAGCTATCAAAAACCTTAGCCACAACCACAACACTGTTCGGTGTGTCTCCGTTCCACCCACCGGATCGTCAACATGTTATGACATGAAGTCTTCTTTTGGTTGTCGCCTCCTACTCGTGTAAAGATATAAACCCTAAACTCGACTATGGTTGTTTTGTTTTATTCGGTTTGCATCTTGACTCTTAATGGACGACACATGATTTTGGTCTAGATCGGTTCATAAGCCGCTAATGTTACACGTAATAAAATTTTAAAACATGTGTACAAAACCCAAGAAACCTGAATTTTCTTGTCCCTCGTCTTTGGCCCCAATGCTCATAAGTCAAGTTCTAGACAAAGGAAACAAAACAAACTTTGTTGAATGCTAAAATTGCCATGTTGTCAAAACTACTCTCTTTCCTAAGCTAATGTTCATCTTAATGGTTCTCGCACTATGCATTTAAAAAAAAAAACAAGAATATGCACCTAAGCAGTTTCATGTCATATTGTATATTGTAACATGATCATCTTTTGAATCTTTGAATGTTACATGTTAATATACTCCCCACTTGTGTCTTATAATTACCACAAGATGTTAACTATCGGCCAAGTGACCTTACGTTGCTCTCACGCTTCCTTATGTGCATATAAATTGTCATTTAATATCATAAACTCACCATCTCAATCATCCTACATATTATTCTCATATATAAATATCATTTCAGTTATGAGGATTGGATGGCAGGCAGAGGCCATTGATTTGTGAGAAGAAGACCATGGTTTGACTTGTAACATGAGATAGATTAATAATTTGTATAGTTTAAAAGTAAGAGTAGAGTAATATTGGTCGTTTAAAAAACATAAATAGAGGGCTAAAATGAACGACCACATAAACTATAGGGGCTCAAGTGAACATACAAGAAAACCAAAATACGATCATCGTTGTAGGGCAAAAGGATTCAAATCACCCCTCGTCTCCTCTCATCGCATGTTCAGTTGAACATTAAAACCACCGTCACCGCCGCCACCACCGCCGGCGCCACCACCACCACCACCGCCACCATCACCACCACCACCACCACCACCACCACCGTCTTCTTCTTCTTGTTCTACAGCTTCAAAAATGTCGAACACCGATGAAAATCAACAGAAGGAAGAAAACCAAGAAGAAGAAGAACCACAAGAACTCACCTTCGAAGATCTTGGATTAGACCCACGTCTAATTCGTGCTCTAACGAAGAAAAACATTGAAAAACCCACTCCAATTCAACAGACTGCAATTCCATTGATACTCGTAAGTTCATCTTCTAATACTTCTAATTAACCCCAAATATTATTGGGTTTATTACAATTGATTAACTATCAATGTTCTGCGAAATTACAGGAGGGAAAAGACGTTGTTGCTCGAGCGAAAACGGGGTCTGGTAAAACATTCGCTTACTTGCTTCCTTTGCTTCAGAAGCTGTTGTCAGATAATAATATTTCATCGTCTAAAGCTCTAGCTCCGATTGCAATGATTCTTGTACCTTCACGAGAGCTTTGCCAACAAGTACGAATCTTTGATCGTTGATTTCATTAAAAGTTTGTGAATTTTTTATTCAAATGTCAAATGGTGAAATGGGTATAATCTTTTGATTCAATTAGGGGCATTGATTGTGTTATTGTTGAACAGGTTTATGCAGAGGTGTTGTCACTGATTGAGTTGTGTAGAGTGCAGCTGAAAGTGGTTCAATTGACCGGTGAACCGAGTTTTTCTGAAATGGTTGGTTTGGTTTGGTTGTTTTTGTTTAAATGTGAAGTTTTTGGTTGTTTGATTGTGTTCTTTGAGTTTGAAGTTGAAATAGTGATGTTTGGTTGTTTGTTTTGGTTGCTAGGCTACAGTGTTAGCAGGGCCTCCGCATGTTTTAGTTTCGACTCCAGCTTGTGTTCAAAGGTGCTTATCATCAGGTGTTCTTCAGGCAAAGTCTATTCAAGAATCGCTTTCGATTCTTATTCTTGATGAGGTGTGGATTTGTTGTGAAGTTTTGGTTTTTCATATGGTTTTATATCATTGTTTAATGTGTTCAAATCACTCAAGTGGACTATTGTTTGATGGTTTGAGTTGAATTTTAAAGATTGAGGTGTTGTTCATTTGAAAATTTGGAATTTTGTGATGAATGAAACAATTTACTATATCAGATTAAGCTTGGATCGATGGCTGTTTTAGTTGAATTATATCTGGTTGAATCTTGTTTATGCAATTACTGATTCGTGGTTCTAATCAGGCAGATCTTCTTTTCACTTATGGATACGAGAAGAATCTTAAAGACCTCAAAGCTCATATCTCTAAACGATGTCAGTGTCTTCTCATGTCTGCTACCTCAAGGTAACCATGTAATTTCACTTTACTTCTGTGAAGATATAATATTTATGATTAAAAATAGAACCGATAGTCCAATACATGTGTCCTGTTATTCACATAGGTCTAATGAAATATTGTGACCTTCTACTCTGAGATTCATGTTTGGTTATGTAACTTTGCAGTGAGGATGTTGATAGTTTGAAGAAGCTTTATCTACACAATCCCTACATTCTTACTTTACCAGAAATCAGCGATGGGAAGGATGAGATTGTCCCTAAAAATGTTCAGCAATTTTGGGTAAGAGCTATAATATTTTCTATTATAATCTCTTTTGTTTGATAGTCTCTTATATATGCTTTTGCTTTTCCCTACTGTTATATTTAGATACAATGCAGCGAACGAGATAAGCTTCTCCACATCCTTGCACTTTTAAAGTTGGACCTTGTACAAAAGAAAGTTTTAGTATTTACAAATACAATTGACACAAGTTTTAGACTGAAACTGTTTCTTGAACAGGTATTTTGATGCGTATTTGTCTCATTTAACTCAACTGCTACTTCACTTGTTAACAAACATGAAAACATAACCTTTATTTACAGTTTGGTATAAAATCTGCGGTGTTAAATGCTGAGTTGCCTGTGAATTCAAGGCTACATATCTTAGAGGTGTTCTCTTTGACTCGTCTTTGTAAAAGTTATTGTTTTGATAAATGTTATATGCTTAAGGAGTCAAGATTAATATTATGTTAAATTCAGGGATTCAATGCTGGGCTCTTTGATTATTTGATTGCAACGGATGATAATGAAATGAAAGAGAAGGAACAAACCGAAGGAGATAAGCCGGTTGAAAAGAAAAAGTCAAAAAAACAAAAGAAGCGGAAATTGGACTCTGAGTTTGGTGTCGTGAGAGGCATAGACTTCAAAAACGTTTATACGGTATTTTTGTAATTAATTTATCATATTTAAATTTATCTTTAGATGGATTTTGTAAATGACCTAGTTAGTTCTAGTCATTGCTATTCTATTCATAGCTTGATTAAATTTTATATTTGTTGCAACAGGTCATAAATTTTGATATGCCTGTAAGTGCTGCTGGATATGTTCATAGAATTGGGCGAACCGGGCGAGCATATAATACGGGTCAATCTGTTTCAATTGTAAGTCGTTTGACTTTTGAAGATCTTGTGTCTTGTTGACTTCTTGATTCTTAATCAAAACAATATCATAAAAACATCAAGATTATAATGCCTAATTATGGTACAGGTTTCTCCTGAAGAAATGGAAGTATTTGAAGAGATTAAATCTTTTTTGGGAGAAAACAAAGATAAGGACTTGACATATATTGCTCCATTTCCATTGTTGGAGAAGAATGCTGTGGAGTTTTTACGGTATAGAGCTGAGGTAATCGGTCAATTTATTGAATTTACATTCCATAGCACCTTTTTAAAAAATAAATCAAGTATTCATTATATATATTGATCTTTACAGGATGTAGCAAGGAGCGTGACAAAAATTGCTGTCAAAGAAGCGAGAGCTCAAGATCTACGCAATGAAATTCTCAATTCTGACAAGTTTGTGTTTTTAACCATCTTTAAATAGAACTTCTCTTTATATGACATTCCTCTGTTTAAAAGTATTGTTCTGCTTGTTCAGGTTGAAAGCTCATTTTCAAGAAAATCCAAGGGATTTAGGTAAGTAAAGTGGTAATTGCTCGCTACAACCGCACATTATACGCTTGATTTGATCATTGAAAAGCTTTATATTAATAATTTTGTTTTGCACTCGAAAGATCTTTTGAAGCATGACAAGCTTCTAAGCAAGAAAGCCCCTGCACCTCATCTACGTGATGTGCCTGAGTACCTGGTGGACCCGACAACTCAACAAGCTAGCAAATTTGTTAAACTCACCAGAGCTGCAATGGGAAGAAATAACAACAATAACCGCAACAGGGGCCATAAAGCCAAATTCAAGAAAGCTGGAGATCCCCTCAAGACTTTTTCTGCAGATGTAAGCCTCGTGCTTTTGCGAAAATTATTCATCCTTTCTTCATATTTGTTCAGTTATTTATTTATAAGCTTTTGTTTATGATATGATCAGGCTAAAGGGCAGAAGAGGAAGGCCAAAGAGTTTGGGCCAAAACAAAAAAAGAAGCAACAAGTATGATTTATTGTTTTGCTGCTTCATGGAAACTGTAAAAATCCACCACAATTTTGTAGCATTGTTGAATTTAACTTCAAATTTTGAGGGATCTTAATCATAGACATATGGAACATTTATTTTGTTTTTCTTGATTTTTAATTTTCATCAAATGATCATGATTATGATACCACAGAGTTTCAGAATTTCAGCGACTGTTATGTTATATGCTTAGTTGTTTGGTCACAGTTGAGTTTCAGTGTATATAATTTCATTTGAAATAAAAATTACTTTGTCCGTATCTACATGACTACTCAGAAGTTTACAATTTGAAATTCTTATTGATGAAGAGAAGTAAACTTACAAAAACCACTCGGATCTTAGAGAACAAACTGGTTGCAACACGAGTCTTCAGCTTTAGCAAATATGTTTTATATGTCAATATCCTTAGATGTTCACTGCAAATAAGTTACAATCAGTTCTATGTTCAGTTTCTTTTTTTTCAAAACTGAATCTCAAGACTGAATAAACGGTGATATGGATACACGAACTCAGCAACACATGCTCGGTGTTTACCTGTTTGGGTCCGGTACATACTAAGGTTAATCCAGCTTTTACATAAAAAGATCTTTTTATTACTAACTCTTTTAAGTATTCAGATGTTAAATCATCATTAAATCTACATTTGTGCAAGACTAAAACCCCTACGACTGATCATGTATGGCTTTATGTTCTAATCCAACTATATCCAGGTTGCTTCACAGCTCCATAACTCCTCATCATCTTCCTCACTTCCTCTGCTTCTTCCCAGTGTCCACCATTCGCAAGAATATTTGCCAAAACCACGTAAACTCCCGCCTTATCTTCTTCCACTTCAAGCAGAAATCCTGCAACAATCCTTCCTAGCCTCAAATCACCATGAGCTGCACACCCACTAAACAAATTCCACCAGATGCTACTATGCACCTTAATATCATCTCTCTTTATCAAGTTTTCAGCAGCATCAAGATACCCCGCTCGTCCCACAAGGTCAACTAAACAAGAAAAATGGTCAATGCTCGGCTCTATGCCATACTTGTTCACCATGGAGTTGAATATTTCAACTCCAGCATCAACAAGCCCTGCATGACTGCACGCTGTCAGCGCTGCAGTGAATGTTGTATGATCTGGTTCTACTTTCACTCCTTTTGACTTTTGCATTGACTCGAAACATGAAACTGCCTGATCACCTCTTCCATGTTGTGCATAGGCGGAAATCATGGAGTTCCAAGAGACGACGTCTTTGTTAATCATCGACTCAAAAATCTTTACCGACCAATCTAGAACACCACATTTTGCATATAGAGCAATAAGCGCGTTTCCTAATGAAGTCTCGTGGAAGTATTTAGACTTAAGTATGTATCCATGGATCTCTTTGCCATGTCTGAAGTCGGCAATGCTAGCACATATGTTCAAAACAATGCTTAATGTGTAAACATCCGGAGTTAAATCACATGCGAGCATCTCAGAGAATAGATACAACCCATTTCCTGAACACCCATTCAGATGAAGTCCAGAAATCATCAAGTTCCATGATATCAAATTCTTCAAATCCGTTTCACTAAATACACTATACGCCTCATCTATCGCATTATGTTTAGAGAGGGTTGAAATCAAGGCATTTGCCACTTCAGTTTTTGAAATAAGACCGTCTTTTATCACTATGGCAAGAATCATATCAACACACACCACTGAATCCATTGTTGATAGCAGGCTTCCAATGGTGAATTCATCAGGCTTGATTCCTTGTTGCTGCATCTGCAAGTAGATCGATATCACGTCTCTAGACATATTTTCTTGAGCATAGCCTGTTATTATGGTGTTCCATGATATGCGATCTTTCTCTTTTAACATCTTGAAAACCATTTGAGCTGCATACAAGTCCCTGCAATTGGAATACATAGTAATTGCGGCATTACTTACAGAATTGAAATCGCTGAAACCAGTTTTAATGGCTTGAGCGTGCACTTGAATGGCAGCTCTTTCACCATAACATGAACTCATAAGGCTCACAAAAGTCCTTTCGGTTGGGCTCAAACCAACTTTTTGCATGCTTATGAACATCTCAAAAGCATGTTCATCCCTCCCAACACTCACCAAACCAGCTATCATCGCGTTATAAGTAATCTGATCATGTACCGCACCTTCTATTTCTTCAAACACTTTATATGCCCGAGTAGCACTTCCCAAGTTAAAATACATAGTGATCAACGCATTTTTAACCGAAGCCCTCGCTAAAAATCCAGTCTTGATAACAAGCGAGTGCACTTCCCTACCGAAGTCGATCAATTCTAAACAACACAAGCTCACAACACTAGCAAGACTATAGTTATCATGCCTAACACCCAACAACTGCATTCTCTTAAACAAACTAACCGCAACATCCGAATACCCATTATCCACACAACCTGTGATCACTGCATTCCACACAGCCTCGTTTCTCTCGGGTATTTCATCGAGCAGTTGGCGCGCATACTCAACCTCCCCGAGGTTAGTACACGCTGACAACAACGTCGTCCACGAGTACACATCCGGAGCTTTTATCTCTTCGAACACACGTTTAACAGACACCAAATCCTCTAACTTTGCATAGAGGAAGAGCAATGTGTTGGCTACATGTGGGAAGATCATGAAGCCTGCCCGAATAACATGCCCGTGAAGCCGGTTTCCGGTAGCGATATCCCGGAGATTTGCGGTAGCGGTGAGAGTGGTGGAAAGGGTGTATTCATCTGGTTTTAGGTGATGGGAAGATTGAATTTGGTGGAATAATTTGAGGGTTTTTGTGTATTGATGTGATTTTGTGAGTTTAGAAAGTAAGCAGTTGATCTTGATGAGTTCATTGTTCATTTAGGATTTTAGATGATAAAGATTGAATCTTTTTTCTATAGAAAGCAATAGAATGCAAAGAATGTGTTCGATCGAAATCATTCACTTCGAATTCGTAAGAGAATGTGTGAACACAATGTGTTCGTTGAAATGTGTATATGAACGTGATGAACATGGTGTTGTTTAAATACATTAGGGTTGCTTTACTTTGTATGGAGATTAAAGGTTCTTATTTAAATGTTACTTTATAGTTGCAAGAAGAATTATCCATTCATTATGTCTAATACATGGAACTATAAATTGAATAATTGAAATCAGATTATGTTATCCATTAAAAGAATATCAACGTAATTCTTTTATTTCACTCTCTGAATCCTCATCTTTAAATGTCGGAAAGCTACGGTCTAAATGTATAAAGATTTATTATTCATTCCATGCATTTAATCCACATAATTTTTTAATGGTTATGAGTGGAACAAAGATAAAAATAATAAAAATAAATAAATAAGTCCTTTTTAGTTGAAGTAAGGACACATATAAAGAATGAGATGTTAGAATTTTTAAAAAGAGAAAAATGTATAAATAGTCTTTGTGATTTGATCATATTTGGCCTTTAAACTTTAAAAATTACAAAGTTAGTTCAAATTTTTGTATAGTCATTGCAACTTTGATCCCCAATCTTTAATAATTTCAAAGTTAGTTCAAAATTTTATGTGAGTTATGCACTTTTGGTCCCTAAAGTTGAATTTAAAGTTAGTTCAAACTTTATAAAATACATAAAATTTGAATGAATTTAATGCCAGGGACCAAATGTGCAATGAATATACAAAAGTTTGGACTAACTTTGTAATTTTTAAAATTTAGAAACTAAACATGTAATTTGATTAAACCACAGGGATCACCTATGCAATTTTCTCTTTTAAAAAAATGAAAGAAAACTTATAAATATATTATTTTAGTTAAATTACACGGATTAAAAATAAGAAGCTAATGTGAATATTCTTGTAGTTGTTTTTGGTAAATTGATTTCTTGCGCCAACCAAGTTGAAATGTAACTCCTGATATGGTTCATGCATTCCTTCGTTGATATAGACACAACTTGTTATTTCAAGACAAGTGTTTGTTGGTAATTTTAGTGTTATCAACGTCTATTTTAGTATAATTGGGTTGACTTATTGATCAAGTAAACAACATTAGAGAGACGAGTTAGGCGTCGTGGGAGTACGAACTCGATTTAATTCTAATGTTGTTCGGGCTTTGTAATTAATAATGGGCTCAAGAAAATAGTTATTTGGGCTTAATATTGAATATTGGGTTTTGTAATTGTTTGGCCCATTTAAATCTTTTGTTGGAGACTTGATTTTATGGATATTTTGATCAAATAAAGCAAGAAACAACATAAGGGTTTACCCCTGTAACCCTGTTCTCGATCAAATACAAAAGGGAAAAATTGTTTCATTTTACTTGGATCTCTATCATCTTTTCAAAGATAAACAGAGACTTACGGTTACGTTTTCTTCATGGATATCATCTTCAAGATTTCAAGATCTAATCCTACTCCTTCAAAAGTATTCCCTGTTAATCCGATAAATCATTCGGAAAATAGGTTTATCTGATGGTGGTTCACGATTCAGAGAATAATCCAAGTTACTTTGATATTTCAAGATTAAATCTGATCCGGATATGTTTCGATTCGTTTTATGTTATAGACTACAGAATATACAACAGTGTTTTCTTTTCTTAAAACAAATTTGGCCCCTTTGTCTTTTTATCTTGCATGCTTTGAGTGATTTTGTCTCTCAATATACAACTAGTAAAAATTGTCTAGATTTCTAGATACTAGAACTTTGTTTGCGGTTTGTATAGCAGTAAAGCTCCATTTACTTCTCGTATACAAAGGACGTAGATTTGATAAGTATTTTTGTGTCATTTTATGTGACAAACATGATTGAGATTGGTTGTATTTGTAGGCCTGGAAGCTCGCTACATGACTTCAAGCTTGAAGTTTTTCCTAGCGAGCACAAAAAAAATAAATAAACAAATAAAACGAATCACCACAAGTGTTTGGTTCATGCCCTGAACCGGGTGCCTCTTCACGAACCAATGTGTTTTATTTGAAGAACTCTCTGGATAGTTGAATACGTTGGTTTTTCTTTTTCTTATAGAATTCCTATGAATAGTTGCATATGCTAGGTTTTTCTTTAAGGAGTCATTCAAACTATAGCATTTAAAGACTACATTATGCTTAGAGTCACGACACACTCGAAATCTTAATATATCCCTCTTCTTTGTTGCTAAGAATGCAATAATTCTTTTAAATTACAATTACAAAGCCTTTTAGGTTGTACCCTCTTCTTTATGTGTACCAAAAAAAAAGAAACAAATTAAATGTCTTTCATTTAAAAACCTTTTTCAGACTCCACCCAAAATGTATTTAGACATCTTTAAAATAGTCTTGAAAATATTACACCACTTAATAAAAAACATAAATATTAGAAATAATATCTACAAGCAAAATAATGTTTCATATCAAAACAAACATAAAGCAATTGCGCAAATAAAAATAATAAAGAACAGTTTAAGAAAGGTACAATTTGTAATGGCCAATGGGAGTACTCTTGCTGCAAAACTGAGGGACCAAGGCTTTAACATGTAAGCATTTATTTCATGAAACGACACTACCTTGGTCATATGTTGTGGTCTCAATTCAATCAAAACAAGTAATATTTTAATATTGATCAAAATGGATCTAACAGATCTATCGAAGATATTTCTTAATTTTATATTTATATTTAGAGTTAATTACATGAATGGCCCTTGTGTTAGATCTGATTTCACTTTTGATCCACAGATTTAAAAAACTAAAAGTGGGGCAGGCGCCGGAGCTTCGGCTGCGAAGACGAATACGATGAACACGACCATCATCAGTAGCGTTATTGTGGTGAAAAGCTTCATCATCTTCATTGATAAAAGAGCTTTTGTGAGGTTTTGGTGGTGGTTTAAGAGTGATACAATGGTGGACTTCAGGTGGTAGAGGTTTTTGGTGATGGTTCAGGTGGTGGTTCAAAGTTAGGTTAAAAAAAGAAAGGAAGAAGAATGGGTGCGGTGAGTCCCATATCTAATTTTTTTATTGTGATTTTATTAAATTTAACTTAGGGGCATTTTAGGCATTTTGAAAAAGTTAATAGAAAATTTTAATGGTCATTCATGATGAGGACCTTTTTTGTTATATTCGTACATACATTTGGACCGAAATTGTAATTTTTCAAACCTAGGAACCAAAAATGAAAACAGATCTAACCATAAAAACCTTTCATGTAATTAACTCTTATTTTTATAAGTCATTTAAAATATTGACGCCAATCAAAAACACTTAAATAAGAAAATACTTTTGACATTGGGAAGCTGATAGTCATCAATGCCTCTAACTATTGCTTCATGACCCTTTTGTAGGGCATGTCTTTGTAAAAAGATTTGATGCTATCTTGAAATTTAAACGGCCTATGATTTAAGTGGATCAACAATTGTTGAATTAATGAATGCAAATATACACACTTTTTTGCTACAAAAACAAAAATCATGGTTTCAGATGATGAAATTTAAACTTCACAATTTGTCACATAATCTGATGATCTAACCCCTTAAAACTTTTTAGTCCATTATTTATGAGGTTTGTAACACCTAACAAAATAAAAGTTATATCCGTTTTAAGTTGGACGTTATTCTCATTTGTTTGTCATCGTCCTATTACTCCATGCATAAGTCTGTTATCTCTCGGATCAACTCTAAACCACTTAAAAATTTTATAATTCAAATCGGGGCGTTATTCACTTATTCTTATTTATTTGTATCATCCAATTACTCCATACACAAGCCCGTTATCTCCCGAATTAGCTCTAAACAACTTAGAAGGTTTATAACTTAATACGTTTTAATAGCTTTAAACTCATTTTCAATTTATTTAATGTTTTGAAGTGACACATGTAACATAAACTTACATAATTTATTACGAGTAGTCAAAATCTTGATATTATTGAGAAAGAAAAGAAAGAAAAGCTTTAATGCCCCATTACCGACACAGAAACAAGATCCAAATCATCATAACGGGGCCCATGACCCGCATAACGATCAGATTTCCCCCAACTTGTTCGACCCTTTAATTGCATCTTGTTTTTTGAGCTTTTCAAGCATCGAATTCCCACATTTTCACGCTCACCACTCATCATCTTTCTCACAGATCCAAGATCCACTGTGTTTAGATCCCAAAGATGACACTTTGCCATTAACAGATCCGTCAAAGGTTTGTACTTTTTACTCCATTATTCACCATTTCAAGCTTCTTGATGTACTCTTGTAGTCTTGTTCCTTTCAATTCAGCAGCAATATGATGCATACCAGTTTTTATGATCTTTCATGGGTTTTGATAATCTTGAATCTTTGTTTAACTTTGATATCTATTTTGATAATCTTGAATCTTTGTTTAACTTTGATATCTATCTGACACAAGTGTTTATGATTCATGATCAATTTCTGTGTCTTTCCATTTGGGGAAAGTACTGTTTTAACTTTATGAGTCAGACTGCAAGAAATTGCCTTTTTTGTGAACCCAAATGGCATGCCTAGTATCAGGTGGATTTGGTAATCTCTCAGTTTCAAGTTTCAACTCTTGATTATTAATTCATGCCCTCTGCACTATTGAATCTTGATAGATTTAACCTATGATTAATAGTAAATTGTTAGTAGCTATGTAGTCAATCAATCTACACCAGAATTTAACATAAACCAGTTGACTTTTCAGCTTTGATTTGATAAAAATCATGTGCTTTTGTCAAGATTTTGATATATTTATGATGTAATGCACAAACATTAAGAGATAAAAAAGCTAAAGCCTCTTTCAATTATGAATATAATAACTCAAAACATCAAGATTTTGACCATTTTGTATGTTTTTGTTGCAGAGTTTAGACTGTTTTTATCTTGATACTTTAAACGATTAGCCATGTATAGAAGGCCGGGAAATGCCACACGTCGCCTTGTGGGTGGTGGGAGCAATCCACTAGGAGGGATTTTTCATTCCAAATCACAAACTTCACCTCTATTATCGATTGTTCTTGTGTTAGTAGTAAGTTCATGATCACTCATATTTTTGAGTTTAATGCATACAAATAGATCTGACTTGATTATTTTTCATAACACAGGGAACAGTTCTTGTGATTGGCTATGTTTTTAAAGGCTCAGGTTTGTACTAATACTTGTTAACCACACTTATTTGCACCTGTTCTTGGCTAGATTCTTGATCTCATTGGTTCATGGTAAATTGGCTTAAATGAGTGTTTGGATTTTAATTTTCTGGTAAACGTGAGAACTCGTTATGGAAAACTCGTGGGTTCCACCACTATCATGCTAACCAATGAGATCAAGTAAAACACAACTTACGCTGGACAGATGACCTTCAACGCGTTTAAAGACCTCTGCTAGAGGGACTTAAGCACTTACCTTTAATTGTATGAGCATATTCCTTATTGTATTTGACTTGACACTTGATCTTGGAATGCAGGTGGATCCGGGGACTATAAAGCATATAGCAAGATTGAAGGTAACGGGTTGTTCTACCAAGTTCATTAATCATACAATATGATTCTTGCATAAATGGCTCAGCAAAATTTATATGTTTAAAGTTGTTACTACTATTCTTATTATATGATCACTCACATTTTGCACATCTTCAGGTGACTCTAGTTGCACATATGATGTCCATATGGCAATACCTATTTTAAAGAAGACATATGGTGATAGCATGCACAAAGTACTACACGTGGGGCCCGATACTTGCTTGATAGTATCTCAACTGACAAAAGAAAAAGACACTGAGGCATGGGGCGTAGAACCGTATGATATTGAGGAAACTGATGTGTCTTGCAGAAGTCTTGTGAGAAAGGGTCTCGTTCGTGTAGCTGATATTAAGTTTCCTTTGCCTTACAGAGCTAAATCATTTTCTCTCATTATAGTTTCTGATTCAGTTGATTATTTATCTCCCAAGTACCTCAACAAAACCCTTCCAGATTTGGCTAGAGTTTCTGCTCAAAATCTTGTTATATTCACAGGTAACTTTCTATAAACAACAGCAGTAGATCTAGGTTAAATCTGTAAATTCTGAACTATATTACCTTGTGCTCATTCAGGTAAACCTAGTAATTCAAAAGCTAATCTACCACAAACATCAAGATTTGGACGCCCGGTAAGCAGCTATTTGAACTATGTTTTTGTTCATTTTTGATATGGGTGTAAAAGTACTATTATGACATTAATATTCTACACTTTGACCCGTTAGACCCATTAGTTAAGCTTTTGATTTGACACATTGACCTGCATGCGACACATGTCAACCCAAAATAGTTCTTTCTGATTTGAAAATGACTATTAAAATGATACATGTGTAGGCTAAAATGCGGAGTGCATCTTGGTGGGCCCGGTTTTTCGTTCAGACAAGCCTTGAGGAGAATGAAACGGCAGCTAAAAAGTTTGAGCAGGCTGCTGCCAAGAGTTCATACAAGCCAAAATGCCAAGTTTTCCACTTGAATTCATATCATTGATGGTGAGATGCTAACGATTCATAATCATCTTAGTTGGGATCTTTTTAGCGAAAGAGAAGACTCCAGCTTACTTAGATGTAGCTCTGTTCTTGTTCTTCACTTCTTTGTTCAATTTGGTGGAAGATGTTGATTTCATCACCACCCTTATGCTGTTATTTATACCAATTCATTAAAATTCGATGAACCCAACTCAATAGTTGTACAAGTATTCATTTAAAGACAAAAAACAAGTTTTATAATATACTTTGTTCCAATGAGTTGGTTTTTTACATTGAACACCTTGAAACTATACGCCCAACAAAAATGACGTTTTATCTTATCTCATTGGTTAGTAAGGTATTCTTGGACCTGTTAGTTTTCGGTAAGTGGTTAATAATGAAGATTCACAGAGCCAAGTAGTTGACAACTGCATCTCTTCTGGGTCAAAAAGGATTCAAATTTTCTCTTATTTGTTTGAATTTACAGGTTGTGAAGGATATCTTTAGTTTCATGTAAAATTCACTATCTCAACCTAAGTTAGTTTCTTTTTTAACTATTTTTTTAAACTTTCATAACACCAATCTACTCATTTTCGTACACATCAACATTAAGTGATGTGTGATTTTGTATTGGGCTCACCATGTATTGATGTTACAATTCATATGGTTTATGTTGGAATATTTACAGAAGCTAGATGTCAAATCTTGGCTGTTTGCTGCAAGAATTTTGTTTTCAAGTGGGGCTGCATTATATGCTAGACTGTATACTCAATTCTTGATGCTTTGTCTACTCATTTCTTGATGCTTTTGGACCCATTTTCAAGGAATGTGCAAAACGTGTTTCGCCATTTTGTTTTTACTGAACGTACCTCATTTTTTCTATTAAATCAGTTACGTCATCTTTTTTTTTTTTGCTCATAGGGTGCGTTAAGCATATAAGGCGTACGTTTTAACCTCACCTTGCATATAATTGAACGTTATTTTTTAATTTATAACATCTGAACCCAAGTCATATACATATACTAAGCAAGAAATCATTTGAACTATACCAACCAAAAAATGTAAAGAAGACCAAAACTTGACATTACAAAGTTGGGTGATTGAATAAAATCTCCAATTTCATGCAAATTTAAGTAGAAGGGAAAAAGAAAAATAAAAAGTAAAGATTATTACATTTGGAGAAAATTGAAATATGTAGGGCCTGAAGATTGAGAAAAGGGCTGTAGACAGTTTGGCATGATGTATGACCCTTTCTTTTAGGCTGCTCACAGCCTTGTAACTCCAATTAAATCTTTAATCATTTAAGGGGTAGGACTTCTTTCCCACATTTAGCTTCATTTTGATGAATTATAATTAGGCCAATTTCATCATCACACATGAAATTAGAGCTTTTGCATTTTTGCTTCATATAATTTCTTTAGAAATACTTGAAATCTATGAAATAAACTGAACTTTGATAGATTAGATTTGGAATTGAATTTCTCATAAGAATTGAAATTTCAATATTTGTATATATGTGTTAGAATTTTCAACTCAGAAGCTGTTTGGTAGACTTTTAATGATTTATAACATCTGAATGGTTAAGAGGTAACTCTAATGCTGAATGGTTAAGAGATAACATTAAAAGGTTACCTCTTAACCATTCAAAAGTTATGAACCATTAAGCGGTAGTCTTTTAATGATTATTAAAAGGCTACCAAACATACCCTCAGAAAACAAGACATTACAGGGTTGGTAAAAAAAGCCTAAACTAAAATGCTCAATTGATTTATCATACTAATTTATTTTTGATATTATTGCGTTCACGCATAAGTCATAACAACAATACAACATAGTGTAATAACAATGTGACTACCAATCAAATGGACAACTTTGCCTTTGAGGCAATGACACAGCTAATAACAATATACCATAATACCCGAGGCGCGCCAATTACTGGTTGAAAACCAATCAAACGGGCTATTTAAATGAATTTCCAACTTTCCCAATCCTCAGATAAACCGGATACGTGACACTCTTTCTTCCATTTTCATCTCCTTTCCACCTACTCGTGAACTCCTCAACCACACCATCGTTCAACAACTCGACACCCTTCTCCTTCGCGGTCTGATACGCGGACCACGACCTAATGTACGTAAAAAACTCACCCAAACTCATCACCTTCTTGGTTTCGAACTCAAACGGACCCGTGTGATCACACCCATCCACCGGATCAAACGGAAACTCGATGCTGCTATACTTCTCATCCACCAATCCCCTTAACAAATCCCAATAACCTTTCGATCCCGAGTAAAACTTCTCAAACACGCGATCAAATTCATCATCGATTTTGGGAATCCTGTAACACCATGCTGCAATTACACCATCAGGCTTCTTCAGTATCCATTTCACTTGATTGTAGAAAGTGTTGTGATCGAACCAATGGAGCGCTTGAGCAACTGTCACCAAATCAATGCTTGATTCTCCTCCGATCTTCGATTCCAATTCGGGCATTGAAATATTGGGCGAAGTGCATTCGTAACGAACATTAGGGAGATTTGGAGCGAATTCGAGCTGTTTTTTGCTTGTATCTGTAGCAATTACACTTCTGTAGATGCTAGCAAGCTACAAACAACAATCACAATCTATCACAATTCACGAAGTTCATTCAATCATGATTTTCATATTGAACACGAAGATCATCAATGATTGTTTAAGAGATACATGAAATGATATTAATAATAGCCCGTAAAACCGTGCCAAGTACGAACATAGAAAAAACTCATATTAAAAAATAAATAAAATGACAAAAAAATAAAATTCAACGAAAAAGTAGACGTAATGATCAACCACGCAAACGAAACCTTAAACGTAAAACATATAAAACGATAAGTAAGTCGATCTACGACCAACGCGTTGCGATGAGGTCGTTAAACATGGGAAAAATTAGACCGAAACACACGTGCTAACTCGAAGAATTTAGACCGAAACATAATCTGGAAAATTAGTAAAATATAAAAATATATAGGTTATCAAATTTTGAAAGTAATAAAATGTTGATGCTAAATTATAAAACATATATAAAAGTATTGAGTTAAAGCAAAAAAAAAATTAAAGATTAATAAAAATAAATGGGCGTCATCAATATATGATACAACATTTAATGCATATAAATGTTGATAATTAGTATATCTAATGGTTGATCTGAGGTACCCAAGACATATGAATGTCTTGTGTTCGAGTCTCGCTCATAGTAAAATTTGCTCTGGAAGAGGTTTTCCTAGTCGGGAGTGCGGTCCGGTTAGAAAACAGATTGATGTGTCCGATTAAGATAATATCTATATTTCGAAGTAAGTTCGTACATTTACCGTTAAAAAAAACATACATGAAATGGTACGAGTGGGAGGATGGTGGACTTACGGAGGTGACGGCTTGACCGCTGCCGGTGCCGACGTCCCAAACGACGTCGTGGGTGGGCGTTTTGGAGGAGATGAAATCGAACAGTTGTTGCGGGTAATCGGGTCGGGTCTGGGAGTATTCTTTCGCTTGTTTCATGAACAAATTCGCCATTCTTCTGTGATCTCTCAACGATGAGCAAATGGAATAAAATGAACTTTTAAGATATTTTGTAATTTGTAAGTACACACGAACCCTTTAAGTATTGTAACCAAAGGTTTTAATTTCATTATTTTAATAATTAATTTCGTATATAATTTAATTTTTGTCTTATAACTTGTTATATTAAATTTTATTTTAAAATCAAAACACACGGTTTTGTTTCGTTGTTTTATGGACAATCCGAAATAAATTGTTAAAAACGTTTTTGGTAAATAATATGAGGATATGTGTTATGTTTTGTAATGTGTTATGTTTTGTAATGTGTCAACCCAATGCATTCTGTTTGTTAAACACATTTACATTCTAAAACCTAATTAGTTTATTACTTTTGAGTAATATTAAGAATTAGCATCTGTGATTGCGAGCTTGATGTATCTAGCTCCTTTAATAAAATTCTATAATATCATTAAAAAACATGCAGATATAAGTAAGTCAAATAAAATGTTTAAACATTGTTAAGGGTGATCTAGAGGAAAGTAATGAAAATGAAGTTTCCTTGATTGTTCATCAAGAGAAAGAACAAATTTTATTACATGTTTATAAGGTCAAGTCATGTGTTCGGACAAAGTAAGACCCTTCTCTCTCTTTTGTTGGGTTTAAATGTTTTTTTAAGTTTGGGCTCAAGTCGAAGACAAAAAAAAATTGGGCTCGGGCTCAAATTTGTTGTTTTGTTTATTAAGTCATTAACCTTAGATTTTATCTATATCTATCTGTTATGTAATTGTAATCTTTGAACACCTAATAAAAAATAAACCCTAGTTGTAGCCTATGAATGTAGGATTCACATCGAATCCAAACCACGTTAAATTGTTGTGTTTGTTATTTTTTGTTTCTGCGCCTATCAAGTGGTATTAAAGCTTTGCCTAGTTGTAAACACGAAACATAAGGAATGAACGATCGCAGAAGGAGGTTCGAATACCGTTCGAAATTCGGTTAGTGTTTCAGATTTGGTCGGCGGTTGTGGTAGATCAAAGATAAATCAACAGTTGAAACGATTGCAAAAGGTAATCGTGAAACTTTGTGACAAAAAGAAAACTAAAGAAATCTTTTTTTTTCTCACCAAGAGATAAGGTTTGACCAAAGAAACTTGTTTGACCAAAAGTGCCTTTGCCAAAATTTTGTTTTGGAATTTAATTTCAAGTATAAGTTTGACCAGCGAGTTTTAGGGTACCGGTATTAGGTTTCTTATGTGAAGAACAATATTTTAGGTTAGATATGTTCGTAGGAGATCAGTCAGAGGTACGTGTTTATAGTTTATACAGAGTTATTTGATTAATCGGTTATCATTGGAATAAATCAACCTATTTGACAGTGTTTAGTAAAATAGCCATCAAGTCCAGGCATATGTCATTACAGTGTCTATTCGGTGTTTCGATTTGTTTCTTATTTGCTATTGTGATGGCTAAAGACGGGAAAGTTGTGATCGAAAAATTTAACGGTTCCAATTTCAGTTGGTGGAAAATGCAATTAGAAGCATTGTTATGTCAAAAGGACTTGGATGTGTTAATAGGAGAAAAATCTAAGAAAATAGAACAAACTTTTAGGAATCAAAGGAAAAAAAGGCTTCTGCAATTATTACATTGGCTTTGACGAAAAACGTTGCTTTTAACATCTTGAAGGAAACCACGGCTCATGGTATGATGTATGCTTTGTCGAATATGTATGAGAAACCATCTGCGGCTGATAAGGTGTTGTTGATTTGGAAGCTTGTGAACACAAGGATGAAAGAAGGTGGCTTGGTAATATCTCACATAAACAACCTTAGTTCGAATTTCCCAAGACTACTTTCAGTTGGGATAAAGTTTAATGATGAGGTCCAAGCTCTACTACAGCTATCTTCACTACTTGATAGTTGGTCTGGGACAAATACTGCTATTACGAGTTCTATGGGCTCTACTGGTATGACATTTAAAGGGATTAGAGAATTGGTTCTTGGCAAAGATATCAGACGCAAGAGTTAAATTGGATCATCTTCTTCTGAATTGTTAAAGGTGGACAGGGTTAGAAGGAATAGTAGGAACAACGAGAGTCAAGGAAGGAGTTCGTCTAGAACTCAAAAACATGTGAGTGTTGGACGAACAAAGATATGGGACATGTTAAGAGTCAATGTCCAAAAAGAATGAATTGAACACTGCTGAGGATGATTCTAAAGATCAAACATTGATCCTTAGTGTGGAAAGCAATGTGGACTTTTGGGTCATGGATTCTGGTGCTTCATTCCATGCTACCCACTACAAAAAAAGCAATGAAAAATCTAAAAGACGGTGAATTTGGGAAGGTAAAGATTGGTAATG
This sequence comes from Flaveria sonorensis, assembly GCA_025506505.1. Classification (NCBI taxonomy): domain Eukaryota; kingdom Viridiplantae; phylum Streptophyta; class Magnoliopsida; order Asterales; family Asteraceae; genus Flaveria; species Flaveria sonorensis. The sequence goes on along the minus strand of JACCIY010001447.1, from coordinate 25,177 downwards.
GGGAAATCCTTGAAGTGACGGGCATGGGAGACATAGATTTGAAAACATTATTGGAACTACATGTAGCTTACGGAATGACAGGGTGATTTCAAGACTGGAGACAAAGTTGGTTTTAGTCGGGCAATTGGATGAACAGGGACTAGATGGTAAGTTTGGTGGTGGAAAATAGAAAGTTATAAGTGGAAACTGGTTATTGCTTGGCTCTTGAAACGAGGATCGTTATACATGGTACCGGTTCCGTCTGAAGGAACAACCATCTCGGTAAAGACAATTAACAAAGTCAGACTCGTTGAATCAGGTAGAGCTAAAAGGGTTCATTTTGCAACGTGAATCCTAGACCCACAAGGATATTAGTTGAGTGTATTCGGAGGTCTAAACTAGGCTAGGGGTTTGGTAACAGTGGGAGCACTTGAAGTGTTCCGGGTACAGTTCCAAAACGTCGTTAGGTTTTGAAGACTGGGAATCCTATTGTTAAAATCTCTCCCGGGAATAGTTTGCTAATTTTAGAGAGTGTTCTTTCTCTGGAGTCTCTAGAGCCGACAATATGAGTCAGTGGGAGCCGGTTGAGATTGAGGATGAGTCTAATATGACTGATGTTCTAAAGCTCTTAGGAGCTTTAACAGGCCTTTCACGTAATTGATGAGAAAGGTCGATGCAACTAGAAGGATTCGACTAACGTCTTAACTAGGGGTGCAAACGAGCCGAGCTGATCGCGAGCTACTCGAGATTGGATCGATAAAAAGCTCGAAATGAGCCAAGCTTTATGTAGTCCAAGCTGAGCCTGAGCCTAAAAAAAGCTCATTTAATAATTGAGCCCGAGCCCGAGCCCGAGATTCATATATCGAGCTCGAGCAGGCTAGCGAGCCTAAACGAGTTTTTTTTACTTATATATTTTTTATTTGATTTATTAATATATTTATATAAATAATTTTTATTACGTATAAAATTCTGATAGAAATAATTATATAATATATAATGTTTTGTATAAAGTATAAAATTATAAACATATATAAAATTATATATAACAAATTTAAAAATAATAAATAAATAATAAACGAGCCGAGCCCGAGCTTTAAAACTAAGGCTAGAAGCGAGCCGAGCTCGAGCCCGAGCCCTCTTAAGCCAAAACGAGCAGAGTTTGAGCCTAGTCTTAGCTTGTTCTTGAAATTAAAGGCTTGGAAGACTTGTTTTTGAAGATTACTGAAGTTACTGGATACATGGTTCTCTTGAATGGCGGGTAACAATTTACCGCAAAGCGTTCAAGTGGGTGATTGTAAGTTTGAAGGCTTTTTTGGGCTTGGGCTCAAGTTGGAGATTGAACTCGGGCCCATATTTAGTTTCTTCTTTACTAAGTTGCTAACCTTAGTTTTTATCTATATATATATATATATATATATATATATATATATATATATATATATGTATATATATATATATGTATATATATATATATATGTATATGTATATATATATATATATATATATATATATATATATATATATGTATATATATATATATATATATATATATATATATATATATATATATATATATATATATATATATATATATATATATGTTATGTAATTGTAATCTTTGAGCACTTATTAAAAGATAGGCCCTAGTTGCAGCTCGTGGACATATGATTCACATCAAATCCGAACCACGTTAAATTGTCATGTTCGTTATTTTCTGTTTCTGCGCAATTCATATATGCGTGTGTTGTTTGTATTCCGTTGAGTACCACTTAGAATCCTAACATCTTTTTAGTTAATTTTTATTATCCAAATATTATTATGTTTAGTATAAAACTATTTAAATATGCATCGGGTTTGTAATTTATGAAAAACTAGTAAGCGTCAATCCGTGCTTTGTTGCAGGAAAACTTATAAACAAAAAATATAGTTTATTTAAAGCAATATATATTACAAAATAAACTAGAAAAGTTTCCTTACAATTGAAAATGGCTTAATATATTACATATATGATTTTTTGTGTAACCAAAAGATAAAATCCTAAATTTTGTTTTATAATTTTTTTATAAAAATTATTTAATCCATGTTTAAAACTATTAGTTTTATAGAAATTAGGTTATTAATTTAGCTAACTAATAAAAGGATTAAAATAAAGAAATAATTATTTTTGAAAAGGGAGTTCTATTCAGAATCGAGTTTTTTAGTTTCGTATTTACCACTACGTACGGATTTTATAACAAAGTGTCTTTTTGGAGTTTTATGGCGCGGTGACACTTACACTTATTACAAAGTACGCGTTATAGTTTTACGACAACATTAAGATAACAGCCTTGATGATGTGTTTGTTGTTTCTTTCTTAAGGCATTAGGGTTTTGGGCCACTTACAAGAGCCTTAAAGTTAGCATCTTTTTGGGTCACTTTCAATAATCAAGAGCCCCAAAGTTGCAAGATTGCAATAGAGAAACACATATTACAAGCAACTAAAGTTGCAAGTTTTTGGGCCACCTTCAGTAATCAAGAGCCCCAAAGTTGCAAGAATGCAATAGAGAAACACATATTACAAGCAATCTTTTCTTTACACAAATCTTTTTAATAGGGTCGCTTTCACAAATCATATGACATCACTAGATTCGTAGTTAACTAAATGAAATATACAAAGGAAAAAAATCTATGGAATCACTTGACCCAATACCCTGTCTTGCCTTCGCCCTTGTTTATAACATTGTTCGCATGTTGATCATACAACACATTCGTTTGTCTAACAGTCTAGAGCTTTAGCAAATCATCTACACCTACTTAAATATAATATTCGTCTTAAGAATCACAAATAAGAACTCTTGGTTTGCATGAAAGAAAACAACATGTTTCCTTGCCACAAGATACAAATTGAGTACCACGGGTAAAAATTGGACTTTGAAAACACCGGAAGTGTGACCTTCGAATGTTGTTAGACACTAAAATATGTGAGATTTCAAAACATGCAAGATGAAAGAAAAGCATACACAAAGAAATCACCTATTAATAACATCTTTTAAGATATTTAGTTCGTATAAATGTCATTAATTTCTCAATTATTCGAGTAGCATAGGGAAGAAAGAAACATCTTCTACAACCAACTTCTGTAAATGCATTCTAGTTTGATCTATTGGACTTGATTTCTTCATCTCTTGCTTGAATGGATTTAATTTGTGTGGAATGTCTAGTAGATCAATTGAACACATTTTAGTGTTTTGTGTCATTTCAAGTCTTTAATGGTGAAATTTAAAGGAGTATGTTTATGTTATGTCTACAATTAATGTATATGTTTTCCTTTTGGTGCCATTTGAGTGCTTTACAACTCCTTCTTTAAATGACATTAGCATATTAGACTAAGGGGCTGTTTGGTATCTTTCAAAGGACTTCTCGATTTGCTCCCCTAACGAGCCCCCTCCGGCCTACATGCCAAACCATCTTTTCTATCATTGTTGTGAGAAGATTCATGATGCAAGTCATGTTTGTTGTAAGGATATCGAGCAAATCCCAAGCTTTATCAAACTCTTAAGTCATTTGTATGAGATCAAAAGTAGGCTCCATCTATTCTTTAAATCAAGATACCATATAGATTTAGGCCCATTGTTTTTCTTTAGAATGCAACCTTTGATTCTTACAATTCTTGTGAGTTATGGCTTCCCATATCTCGTTCAACTCTATCAGTTTCATTACGTGGGCAACACTTTCTGATCACAACCTTCTTTGGTTCAAACTATTTCATCTTCCTCACTACACGACTAGCTTTGATTTGCTTGACCATAGCCCACAAATGCAGAGTTTCAGATATGAAGGAATAAGCAACAAACTTAACTGCTTGATCCCTTTTGCACTCACTAATCTAGACAATTACCTTTATTTCAGACCTATTGAAAAGTAGGAATGAGGTCTTTTTTTCCATCCAAAGGAGGGGATTACATCTCTTGAAGTAGGAATGAAGTCCTTTGCACTCACTAATCTAGACAACTGCCTTTATTTTAGACCTATTGAAAAGTAGGAATGAAGTCCTTTTTTCCATCCAAAGGAGGGGATTACATCTCTTGAAGGCTTTGTAGTCGTAACCCTTAGCAGGCTCAGTTTCAGAATTGTTATCATTGTCTTCCTCTCCTTCTCATATTTAGTACTAGCACCGTTTGTTAATTTTCTCTTATTGGGTTTCTCTTTCTCTTCAGTCTAACTATCTTTACTACACCTTGGTCGAAATAGAAGGCATCATAGATTGCAAAACATGATGTACCTCATTAGTAATAACCTCCCTGACACTTGGCTCCAAACAAATTATTCTTTCAATACTCTGGTTGCTATTAGCTTCCTATTTCCTCATGCATAATTCCAGTTTTCCATGCCATGCTTTTTCGGTGACTGGTGCCCCGCTATTATGGCCACCATAAGCACCCCCATGAACTCCACCACAAATACCTTTCTTCCAAACATTCTTTCTTCCTATAAGGTTTGGGAACTATATTTGGATGTGGTGCACCCTTTAATATCAAGGTCCTTATAGTATGCCGAGTTAATTTTTTAAGCGTGCCCCTTGTGGCCTAGTCATCGGCTTCCTATAACATGGAGTAATTTTCTATGGGTTGGGAATTTGGAAAGTGAACTCCTTTGGCTTCACTGTTCTTATACACTCTTATAGGCACTTCATCCATTAAAAACCCATACAAATGATCATGCATAGTTTATTTGTATTTTCAAGCTATGTGTAGGCCTAGGCGCTCAAACGCAATGCAATGTAAGAAAGTGCCTCATGGTAATTTAAAAGATATACCTAGATTTAGCATAGGTTTAACCAAATCTTTTATATTCTAGCTAAACTAGATTGAAACATCCAAAAATATCTTGGAAGGAGCCAAAATTAACATGAACAGGCCTAAAGAATGTCTCAACCCTCTTAAAATGGTAACTTTATACTATGTGTCGAGCTTAAAAAACTCTCTCTTTTTAAGTGCCTTGCTCATAGGCCCCATTCTCACCCTTTGCGGCACCTTAGGCTTGTGAAAAACATAGCTTTCGAGTTGATAAGCACATGCTTTAAACTTTGTGTGTATGATTAGGTTGTACTTACAATACAATACATGTTGGTGGTTCTATAGGATGGGAAAGGTGCGCATGATCGAACCATAGGTTAACCCTTTGTTTCTTTATCCTTATTTCATAGCATACACATTAGCCTGGACATGGTTGTCCTGTCCGGTTCCCTAAGAATTCAAAATCAAACTCATCACGTAGTTGATTGGTATCTGAATTCATCTGTCATCAAAAACCATGAAAGAACAATTATTCATCAATGTATATATTGACTAATAAAATCTCTACTTGAGATTACTTGTTGAGTTTGGAGAGTGTTGATTGACCTCTGTATCTTTGGATTTGGTGGGGTGTGCAAATCGGTCGAGACAAAGGATGGGTCACTAGCTAGGCTAGCCATTATTGGGTCAGCTATGACTGAAGTATTGAAGCTCTTGAGAGCTTCAACTAGCCCTTCAGGTACTTGATGAGAGGAGTCGCTACAACCAGGATGTCTGATACAAAGTCTTAGCTAGTACTTGAGAACTGAAGGATTGGAAGATTTATTTTTGTTTTGTAGATTATGAAAGTTACCGGATACGTGATTTGCTTGAATGGCTGTTCTGCTTATGCAAAGTATTTAAGTGGAAAATTGATGGATTTATGAAGCTTTTAGGGTTGGACTCAACTTGACAACAAGAAAAATAAAAGCTTGGCCCATATTTGTTTTCATTAAGTCATTAACTCTAGGGTTTTGTTTTATATACACTAATTGTAATCTTTAAACATCTTAAGCTAATAAAAGAGAAATCTAGTTTAATATTAATATTCTACTAACATAATTAATACATTTCAGTACCTGGGCTAAAAATTTAATATATGTCGATCTCCTAGTATAATTTTAGTATCCTATTAACATCTCTTTTCTCACTTTCAAAATTTTGATAGTAAAAAAGCACTTCACAATTAAGTGATCATCAATGATCAATTTATTACCACTTCCTTCATCCACATGTGTTAGTGGGACACACGAATTTAACATGTTAGGACTCTCGACAATAATCGATGAGTATCTTAATGTGCACGTGCCTAGACTCATGACCACTTCCTTAATCCACATGTGCACACCCAAACAAACCAATTGACAACCATTATAGGACCCATTCCAATTATTGTACTATGTACCTCGGATGATGGTTATCCAATCATCGATATCGTCAAAGTATTTTCAACGCTATCAAGGGAGTGTAATGTCTTAGCTAGTGTAAAGTTAAATAATATAATACGGTCTTTAAGCTGAGATCATTGGTGTACAATCGTCTCATTAACTAGATTGATCCCCTTACAAGTACGTCTCACTAAAACTAGGGAGTGATCATCTCATATAACGTCTCACTAGGTATGGTAGTGATCATCAAGAAGAATGTTTAAATGAAAGGAAGTTTAAATCTTTGATCTTCTTCTGGTATATGAAATATGGATGGAAATGAAAGGGATCCATTGAATATATGTTAGATGTTTTGTATTGCAAGAGGTAATTAATAAGTATGGGTGAATTGAAGTATGGTATTTAATTTTTTTTTGAAACGCCGTCGAATACTTTAAGCTCGTTCACTCAGGTAAACCCATTGGCCAAAGACCACCCACGCCCACTAACACAAACAACGCTGGTGACCCGGCCCACCTACCATTATAGGGGAAACCCACCACCCAAAAACCAACTGTGGTAAAAAACCATAGCCCAATTGAAGCCTATTTTACCAAATGATACTTGAACTCATGACCCACACTTGAAAAATTATGCGATGTCTCCTCGTAAATCAATTGATTTAAGGCTCATCGGCAAGTATGATATTTATTACTAAGTTTTTGCTTTAGATTAAGTTCTCAGTTGACTTTGTTAAATTTGTGAAGATTACCACAAGGTTAGTAGCAGTGCTTTTGTTTTTTTAAAGTTGGATTAGATGTTTAATTTCCTAAAATAAGTTGTTTTTACCATTTTAATTCAAGGTTAGTGTGGATTGATATTGAAAGACTTATTCAAAAAGATAATTCCATCAATTCAAAATTTGAATTAAAGCACTTTGCAAAGTCTTATAAAAAAATTCTTAAGGAAATTAATAGAGTTTGTTTTCTAAAATTAATATTTTTCTGTATATCTAACTAAATGTATAACACGTTTTCATTTGACCTCTCTCATTTAACATGTATTTTGAATATGTCGTTTAAAACGTTGATCATGGTTCGATCATCATACGACACGTATGACTTGTTGTATGTCTTGTTACCAATTTTGTCTTGATGACTTGATTGAGTATTTAATGGCTTGTATGTTGGTAGGATAAAAGATATTAGCTGCCTTTGGATTAAAAGAGGATCTTATGTAAAATGCTAATAATGTCTTCTACTTTTTGTCTTTAAAAGCCTATTTTTATTATACGTAAGTACTATGTCATTTTACATCATCATAAATCTGTCATTAATTTGATTGTACTATAACTACTAATAATTTCTAACTACTCATAGAATTATAAAATTATAAATCCTTTTCCTATACACATTAACATATGTAAATGTCATTCTCTCGATTTATTGAAGATATTTATTGCCACTCATTCCGTGGGTAGATATAAATACAACTTCTTCAGAATAAAAAAAAAACAAACAATAACAATTTACTTTCTTACCCCGACACATCGTATGCATCTCACAAATATTAATAATAACCCAGACAAGTATGCATGCTGAAAATAAACTTCTTAAATTCCATCTAAACATTCCGGTGGGGTGATCGGGTTCCTTTGTTTATCATTGCAATAATCATACACCATGTGGTTCATACGGACCCATTGGTATCGGCGCGCTGCAACGGCATCGAGTTGCTGGTAACTCGGACCCTCCCACCAGTTGGCTCGGTTGGAAGCACAAGCACTTGGCTCTGGTGTGGTGCACCCTTCGATATCAAAGTCCTTATAGTATGCATAAAATGGTGCTTGGGTCCAGTCGATTTTCTCGAGCCCGCCCCTTGTGGCCCAGTCATCGGCTTCCCATAATGTGGAGTAAATTCCCATGGGTTGAGATTTTGGAAAGTGAATTCCTTTGGCTTCATTGTTCTTGTACACTCTTATAGGCACTTCATCCACTGAAAACCTGTACAAATTATCCTGTAAATTCCTGCTAAAATGGCTTGAAACATCCAAAAGTAATTTCTGGAACGAGCCTAAATTTGCTCTAAACAAGTTTAAACATGTTTTGAATCTCTAAAAATGATTATTTTATATTGTGCGCTAAACTTAAAAAACTATTGCTTTTTAAGCGTCTTGCGCCTAGGCCATAGGCTCACCCTTTGGGCCTAATTGGCCTTTGACAACATAGCTTTCAAGTTAACTAGCATGTGGTTTGAAAGTGCATGATCGGGTTGTACTTACACAACATGTTGGTGGTTCCATAGGATGGAGTAAAGGTGGAAGTCAGCAGCAGGGTCAAACCATAGGTTAACCCTTTGTTCTTTATCACCTTTTCCATGGGCATACACATTGGTTTGGACCGAGTATGGTTGCCCGGTCCGGTTCCCCAAGAACTCAAAATCAAGCTCATCGCGTACTTCATCAGTATCCGAGTTCATCTGTCATCAAGAACCATGAAAGAACAATGATTCATCAATGTATATGTTATACAAATCAAAAGCAAGTTTTACATTGTGGAAATTCATACGTAAAATGCGGTGACTGTGCCAGCAGAGTCTCCAGGAATGAGCTTAATCTTCATGCTCACATGGCCAAACAAATACTTGTTCTTTGAAGCGAACCCACATCCTTTAACACACAAAGATAATATTTATCACATGCAATGTAGTTGGATCTACTACGGAGCTAACACTGGTACAAAATTTATTTGATACTTATTTTTTATGTGTTGTATACGATATTTACCACTTGGTGATACTCGAAAGTTTCAAGGAGTAATTTCACTAAAGAATTTCTCGGATCCACCACAGATTTCATGTTTTTTGACGTATAAGAGCCAGAACAAGAACCAGAACCAACATCAGCACACCTACATATACGCATAGTTAAAGTAGTGTATTATGTACCCACCTGAGTTTTGGTCAAGGATTAGTTGGATGCCCTTGCCGCCATCGAGTTGTTTGATATGAGAATCCGACCATGTTATTTGAAAATCTTGAAGGAATGTAGCCGGCTTCGTATTTGTCACCGATAACAATGTCCCGAACCCGATTAGGAAAAGAGTGACAAGAACGTTTTTATGAAATATGCACAAAGGATAGGTCATTTGTGATATACAAAAATGATGGAAGTTGTCTCTTATCTGGTGTGTGTGTGTGTGAATCGAATAAATTAGAAATTGTGGGAGGGGGCTATATATAGAATAAGTTTAGATAGGGAGATTGGAGAATATTAAGTACAAAGGGACTGATAGTGGTATATTTGAATAGTATGATGGGTCCATTGTAAAGTGGGATCGCTTTTACTCAACCGAACATCTTTCATTTTTATATTATGAGAAAATCACAAATTAAAATTTCTCAAAATATTTATACGACAATAGTCTTTTATGATTTATTTATTTTATGTTTGTGTATACGGCATATAAAACAAACACAAGTCATAAGATCTGTGAATTTTGTTTATTATATATTCTTTACACACGTGAATTTGATTTATTATCTGATACGATATGATCATTTGAAGAGACTACATGAAGCATTGTAGTGTACGGTACTAAATTTCATGTATCATCCTGATTGTGGATCGATAAAGATATTGCCCGGTCATATGCACTACAATCAACGTAGAATAGTACACAAAACATCGTTTGTTCATATACATTAGTCACATGTTGATTAGTGCATAGGCTAACTGAAGATAAAAGTCCATTAATCATAGTCCTTTGATAAGCGTAGGTGTTCTTTACTTAAGCAACGTAAATGTCAGTCTAACAAATAGACCTAATATAATTGTCAAGAGTTGGTAAATGTTAAAATTATATTATAAATTTGTGAAAGTTTCTTTGCCATATCTAAATTTCTACACTAGATGGAGACCAAAATTCTAACGACATAGTTTTTCTAATAATTTATGCATAAAATACTCGTATTATATAATTAAAAAGAATTTAAATAATTAAAACTTATCTTACTCAATACTTAATAAAGAAGATTTTAATGTAATTATACATTACTTGCTAATTAACATATAAAGATAATATTATTAAAGTTTTATTTACCAAAAATTTATAGCCTATTGGTATTAACGTGTGTAGTAAAAGTATTTCTTCTCGTTGGTTAATAGTTAGACCCAAATTGAATCATGATATCAGAGTTTATGTTACGACATATATTTATTATATTCATGTAATAATTCAACTATTTCATGTAAATTTAGGTATTGGTTTGATATTTATTGAAATTAGGTTTCATGTATTTAATAGTGTAGGTCTTACTTATTTAAAAGTTCGGTTTCTGATTAGACAATATTTGAATAACATTATTGTTGGTATAAATTCTAGTAGATTGGTTCATGTCGTAGGATGGATTGGTTCTAATATATGTTTCAAAGTTAATATCTAACCTACAACAGTTAAATAAAACAGTTATAATATGACCCAAAGTCGTAGCTTTATGAAATACCTTTACACTGTTAAGTCAATGTTGAATCAACGATGAATATATCGTCTTGTATGAGTATGTTTATACTATGTATGGTTATCATTTCCTTAATTAAACAGATTAGCTCCTCAATCTGAGAAATCACCATCAATCAAGCGACAATTTTGGCGGTTAGCACGAATACTTAGCTATGTCTGCTAGGACTTTTCGTGAATGTCTTTAATATTTTTGCAACACTATTATTGAATTATACGGTCATAAATATTTACGAATACCTATTAGTCATGACATTGCATTATTATATGTTGCACATGAATATATACATGGCCTTCCGGGCATACTCGGTAGTATTGATTGCACTCATTGAGAATGGAGAAATTGTCCTACGTGTTTGCGATGACAATATTATCGAGGTGATCACTATGGTCCAACGGTGATTCTCGAAGCCGTGGCGCCACAAGATTTGTGGATTTGGCATGCTTATTTTGGTGTGTCCGGTTCTAACAACGACATTAATGTTTTCAATCAATCTTTAATATTCATGCGAGAATTGAATGGAACCACCCCGATATGTCCGTTTGATGTTAATGAACTTCGATATAAACGTGGTTACTATCTAGCCGATGGAATATATCCTTCCTGGTAAATTTTTGTGAAGTCATATTTTTATCCAGTTGAATACAAAGAAAAAAAATTTAAAAAAATGCAAGAGTCTGCAAGAAAAGACGTTAAACGAGCTTTTGGTGTTTTAAAAACAAGATGACAAATAATTGTTGGACCAGCTAGAACAATGAAGGTCGAGAGGATGAGAAGTCAAATGTACGCGTGCATTATACTCCACAATATGATTATTAAGAATGACGGCAATGCTATTTCTCCCATGCACCTTCGAGATCTACTGACGAATTCAGTTGAAAACGAAAATACAATTTTGGAGTTGCGCGATGAGAACACATATATTAGACTTAGATTCGATCTCGTGGAACACGTTACTGAGAATATGGATATCATGATTTCAGATGACGAATAATAACGTTTTACTATTATTATTTTTTTTCTTGTATTTTTTTATTTTAATGTATTTTTTAATTAATTAAAGCAATTTAAAAAAAAAATTGGTGTAGAGTATTGTGGTGTGAGTATCCCCACCAATTTGGTGTGACGTGACATGGCCTGACGTGGTGTGATGTGATGTGACATTATGTGATTGATGGGTGTGTGATATAGTATGGTAAGTGTGGCATGAGCATCCCCACCACCCTAATATATAAGGTACTAAGGTAGAGATGAACAAACCAGATTCTTGACCCAAACCATTTAGGTTGGGCCAAAGATGGGTAACGCTTGTTTTTCACAAATCGGATTGACCTGAAACTGGGTTTTCTGGTTTGGTTCGGTTTTGAACGGTTTATACGACTTTCAATATAGGGGTACCTATACGAGCATGTTTGGGACCAAAACAAATCGTGCTATGACAAAATCATGGGCGTTAGTCGGTTGCACGACTTTTTATCTCACTCAAAAATTGTTTAATTATCTAGCAAAATAATTAAGAAAAACTAAGACTAGGCTCTATGAAATATGGGTTCTAAATTTTTAAGCACATATAACCCTGGCCTTTTCTTCAACATAATCAGTTTGTATAACGTATTTTCATTGAGTTATGTTTTCTAAATATTTTAGTATTTTATATTCCAAATTCTTTTTATCTCTACTTTGTTAATGCTTGGATTATATTATTTATAGTTGTCTGTGATGTATTGACATTTTCCATCAATTCCATCCTCACCCGCAACAGAATTTGTGAACGTGTGAACATGCGCTTAGGTGGAAGACAGAGTTCGGGAGATGACAACGACCTTACATGGTGGATATGATAAGAAGGTGTGTGTGTGTGTGTGTGGGGGGGGGGGGGGGGGGGGTTTTCCCGAGGTAGATTTAACAAGACGATGCTTCGCGTAGCAGTCTAATGATTCGCCCCAACTAAATATACAGATTTCATTCGCTACTAAAGCAAGTCCTCTGACGTAGCCTTATTTAACTGATCAAATTTATAAAGAGACTAGTTTTGTGTTTTTCACTTAGTTATACCAACAACTTCTTGCAAATTGTTTTGAGCATTCACAACTTAGTTCACTAAATTGATGCGAGTATATTCTTATAATATATGGTATGGTTATAAATGGTTGTGATTGAAGCGAAGATAAAATTTTACTATTTAATTTGTATTTTGAGGAAACATTGTTCAAACCCCTATAATTTAATTACACGATTGATCCCTATGGTTTGCTCATATTGGAATATTGGTTCCAACTTTTGAAAAATTACAGGTTTGGTCCCAACTGTTTGCCAAACCGTAACACGATTGGTCACTGATACTAACTTCTGTTAAGTTTTTTAGTTAAGTGAATATGAAAAGACCAAAATACCCCTTATTATTAAAGTAATAATAAAGTCTACATATTAATACGCGTGGGACCCACTTTTATAATATATTAATTAATATTATATATATACACACACCAAAATTCCACAATTCACATACATCATCATCTTCAACATCTTGATCGCCGACACCACCATCGCCGGCGCACCACCACCGCAGCACACACACCAGAGCACCACCATGGCACCATCTCGTTCACCTCCGGCAGACTGTTCTCCACCGCCGCACCTCCACCGCCACAGCCACCGTACCACCGCCACCATCACCAACCATCAGTCCATCACCATACCACTACGGCACCACCCCATCACCAACCATCACCATAACACCACCCAATACCTCCGGAACCACTACAGACCAACATACCACCACAGACAGAACACCACCGGAACCTCCATCATACCACTACCGAACCATTGCCATACCACCACAGCTGGAACCACCACCGGAACCACCTGTATAATCACCACCCCAACCATCTCCATCGCCAACCACCCCAACTCCTCGTTCCCAACCAATATAACCGCCACCAACCCAGATCTAAACTACCATCATTGTCCTCTATTTCGATGGGGTTGTGATTGGTGGGTGGTGAATCACACGCCGTCGGAACCACCACAATCCATCGGAATGCGCTTGAATCAAATGTCGTCGAAACCACCATAATCAAACACCCACCACGACGATGATGGAGGAAGGTGTCGATGGTTATGATGACGATGGACAGATGGTGCAGCGAGGAAGGAGGTGATGCAGAAGGATGCTAACGATGAGGATCGATTGATTTCGCTAGCGTGGAGGGTGGTGGCGGAGGAGGAGGGTGGTGATGGTGGGGAGGGGGAGAAGGGTAATAAACGAGATGGAGGTTTGGGACGGTGGTTGTCTCCTGCGGAGGAGGAGGGTGTGACGGATGCCGCTGGCGGTGGTGGTGCGTCGCCGGTGGGGGTGCGCCGGCATTGATGTTAATAGTGCGTGGGTTTGGGTCATTGAATATGTTATTATTATCATTTTTATTATTATTATTATATAGATTATTATTATTATTATAATTATTATTATTATTATTATTATTATTATTATTATTATTATTATTATTATTATATTAAGAGGTATTTTAGTCTTTTACATCCACTTAACTGAAAAACTTAACAGTAGTTAGTGTCAGCGACCAATCGTGTTACGGTTTGGCAAACAGTAAGAATCAAACCTGTTATTTTTCTAAAAGTTGGAACGAATATTGCAATATAAGCAAACCACATGAACCAATCGTGTAATTAACTCATTTTTTAATATATTTTAAGTGGGTGTCAGTGTATATGGAGTAAAGATAAAAAATAATGATAAATGTATAAAAAATATTATTTAATTGAAAATGAGAAAGAAAAAAATTATGATTTTTAATATAAATTTATTGATAAGGATGTGGAATGAATTGTGAGAGCATTCACACTAGTTTTCCTATTCATATCTTTATATTTATATTATAAACATTATTTTTTTACTCTTTTTTTCAAGTGAATAATATATATATATATATATATATATATATATATATATATATATATCATTATTTTTTTTCTCTCGTTCCTTCACAACCATTTTAAATAATATTAAAAATTTTATAAAGATTGTAACGTTTCTAAAAAAAATCACAATACAATCCTTATAAATTTTCTAGTACAAACGTATCAAAACAAATGACCTTTGTGAATGCTATGAATGCTTTTAAGTGCCTATTTGTTCCTAATCTCACGAATAAAATCAAACAGAAGAAAGCAATCTACAATAAAATAGTCATTCAAAATAAACAAATGAAGAAACACACAGCTAAATTTATGCTTGAAATACGCCTTCGTAGTGCCTGTGAAACGAAGAAGAAGAAGATAAAATATCCTTATTTTTGTAGGTCACAAGCCAAATTCATCAATCAATCTTCATAAATTTGCATCCTATAATACGCAACTTCAATCTCAAGTTATCACTCAATTAGATCCACCATACATTGTAGTTTCAACCCTCAGATTCTGCAACTGTGTGGAGTAATTTCCGAAAAGGTAACTTCGCTTTTGCATCTTCACGATTCAACTTGCATTTGCACAAGCATTTTAGTTCGCTGTTAAGTTGATAAGTTCTCATTGCTTGATTTCCTTCTGTATGTGAATCTGTTAACGATCATCCTCATTTTCGATTTCGATATAGATCACGAGCGATTTGTGTTTCGCATTGATCGGTATGTCACAGGTTTATTGATTTGACTTGGATTAACTGATTGTGAAATGAGATTATGTTCCGTTTTAGTTCATTTCATCTTCTAGGGTTTTGGTACTATTGTTATACATCTATTCAGATTAACTTTTGTTTTTCTGTTTTCAGAATGAAATTTAGATCTATATAAGTTAGATTTATGATTTAGCATTTGATGTGAATTTCTATGTTTGAATTGTTACAGATTGGCCTTGCTTGGATTCGAAAACATGTTTAGGCAATCACCGCGAAGAAGTGGTCGGAGCAAAGGATTGAAGATAAAGCATGTGGTGCAGATCTGTGTGTTGCTTGGTGTGAGTGTATGGTTGCTGTATCAGCTCCAGCAATCTGGTGATAAGAAGCGAGTGTCTACTACAACGATCTCTGAGAGGTTGGTGAATGATGGTGATGATGACTTGATCAAGTTGGGGAGGAAAGGGCTTAACCCGAAGGTGGAGGAAACGAATGATGAGCGTCGTGAAGATGAAGTAGATGAAAATAACTCTGAGGAGCGTGTTCGGGATCATGACAATGCCAGCAGTGAAGAGGAGAATGGTGTAAGAAATACTGATGAAGCTGTGGAAAGTGAAAGTAAAGATGATGCAGAAGATAGCAAGGAGAAGGAGGATGGAATTGAGAAGATGAACCAGACTGAAAATCAGAGTGAAGAGAATGATAGGGAAGATGGGAAACAGAATGAACAGAGTGAAAGTGAAAAGACGAAACGAGAGGTTGAAGGTAACCATGATGAACAGGATAAGGTCGAGGAAGCGGAGAATGGTGTTGAGGGCCATGACAGCGTTGAGAACTTAGGCTCGTCGGTTGATCAAAATGAGAAAACAAGTGATGGAAATGATCAAAGTGTGAGAGAGGAGAATGGAAAAGGAGATGATGCCTCAAGTGAAGTGGTTGACGAATCTGAGAAGACTTTAGAGACGGCGTCAAAGGGGCAAACTGTATATACAGACACTACAAACATAAGTTCTGATGAGAATTTAGATCAAAGTGAGTCAACACAGACAGTGTCGACGGAGGACTCTACCAACAATGGAGCAAGTTCTGATTTGAATTCCACACATACAGAGACGGATGAACAAAAAACTGGAAATACCGACTCTACCTCGAATGGGGAAAGTTTTGCAGAGGTCGAGTCAACTCATACAGAGTCAAAGGATCAAAGTGAAGGTACCAACTCTACCTACAATGAAACAAGTTCAGAGTCAAACGCAGCCCAAAATGACTCAACAGAACAGCAAATCAGAGGTACCGACTCCATGAATGATGGATCAATTTCAGATGTGAATTCCACACAAAGCAAGTCAACACAAACAGCATTCACAGAGCAAAGTGAAAATACCAAAAATGAAGTGAATCCAAACTCAAGCTCAGTACAAAATGAGTCAACACAGACCGTGTCCAACAAGCAAGCTGAGAGCCCAGAGTCTACCAACACAGGAGCAACTTCAGACTCGAGCTCAGCAGCAATTCAGTCAGCACAGACCGAGTCCAATGAGCAAAGCAGGAGTACTAATGATGGAACAAGTTCAGATTCAACTTCATCACAAAACGAATCAACACAGATGGATTCCAAGGAGCAAACCACGAGTATGAACTCTTCCAGCAATGGAGAAAGTTCAGACTCAAACTCACCGCAAACTGAGTCAACCAAGACAGGGTCTGAGGCGCAAACTAAAACCACAGTCACCAACAATGGAACAACTTCCGGTTCAAACTCAGCAGAAAACGAGTCAACCCAGGAGCAAACTCAAAGTACAGACTCTACAAACAACGGATCAAGTTCAGATTCAAACTCAACACAAAAAGAATCAGTCCAGACAGAGTCCAAGCAGGAAACTCAAACTACAGACTCCACCAACAACGGAGCAAGTTCAGAATTAAACTCACCACAAAGCGAGCCAACCCAAACAGAATCAAAGGAACATAATGAAGGTTCAGAATCTACAAACAATGTAGCCGCAGAGCCCAAAAGCACAAACTCAACTGGTAATGAGAACAACAGTGTAAAAGAACATAAAATCAGTAATGGAGCACAAGAACATGAAGAAGCCTCAAACGACAGCAACAATGGTGTAGGTTCGTCGTCAAACAATAGAGAGTCGGAACAGAGTGATCAGATTGCATCAGTACCAGAAGGAAGCAGCAACCGTGATGCTGCGGCTGCAGCTGCAGAGTAGAATCTTGTGCTACCCGCCGGTGTCTTTGTTATATAAATACATCTTATAAGGTCTATTTAAGTTTTAGTTTCATTCTTTTGTGTTTTACTGCAAATCTAATATACCGTTCGACTGTTTGGTTGTTTGCTTGCACCAACATTAGGAAATATTTGTTCAGGTCATGGAGTAGAATTTCTCATCTTGTTTCATGATTTATGAGAGTAATAACATTTTGACTAAAGTTAATATCTATTAATTTTTTTTTTAACTCTATGCGAAATAGATACACTGAGATCAAACACAAAACTAATCACAGTTTCAAAGGGAACTTTAGTTATAAATTACTGATGAAATGCAAACTAGTATGCAAATGGAAGCTGGACACATCGAAAGCAATAACACCTTTATGCTTCAATGGTGTTTTTTTTTTTAATTTCAAAAAGACCATCTGGACCTGAAGAAGAGAAGACGAAAATTAAGATCCAACAGGAATTTATAAATTATAGAAATGAAACAATGGCATGGTTAAATATCAATTAACCAACTTTAAGAAATATTATAACTATTTTATCAACAAATTATGATATTCCACGGCGAGCTGATATTCTTGTGTTTGGGTGGGAAGGACTAAGGAGGAAAACACGCTTGTGTGGGCCTTATAGGAGTGTCCCCTCTTGTTGCGCTCAGGGACAAGGGTTTTATTACGGGCCAGGCTGCGTTGAAGGTGAAATCAGGCAAAGTTGCTAAACACGAGAAATCTTGCTTAGAGAATCAATAAATCTTTATTCCTTTTGCTTTTAATACGTTTGGGTTTCTAGCCCCACAGGCTGTGGACCTTCTCAACAAGATTCAGTGGGTCATGTATAGTAATTTGTCAGTATTTAAGTCTCAAAGCTTTGTTTTTAGTAGGATTGATTTTGCTATACAAAAAGGGGTTGCAACACAGCTTGTCCATTTATCTGTCACTTTATTGTAATTGTTTGTTTATTTTATGAAATAAAATTTTGATTAAAAAAAAATTAAAAAGGAAAATTATGATTACCCGAAGGGATAATCCAATCAGAAGACATTAAGCGGGACTTATATATCTCGAGTGGCTTGGTTTTGGCTTAAAAATCAAATGTGACGCTGAAGAGCAATCAATCAGGTGATACACGTCAATCATAAAACAAATATTGTATAGTTATGGCTACAAGAAAGGTGAGAGTGCTTAGGGTTATCTTGTTTAACCAATTAGGTTTTGACATTTTACCAATGAGATTTTAACATTCAAGCTTTAAAGTGTTTTTCTTTTGCTCGGGACGTGATCATTGTACCACCCATTCAATCACGTCAAATGGTATTGTTTTTAAAAAGCTGATTGAAACGTTTTTTTATGTGAAAAAATCGACAGTTTTTATGATCTTTTATATTATGTTACTATCATGAGAAATCAGATCTTAATTTATATAGACTTATTGACCAGTAACAATCAAAAGGGTAAACATGAAATGGATTTATTAATACTCACTCAAACTTTTGTACATCTTTGTGTATTTTAATAATATATTTCTCTAAATATAATAGATGTTGATAACTTTCAAACAGGAGTGTTTAATTTTGAGTTTTCAGATCCGATTCGATTCGAAATTCACTGATTTAAAATTCGATTCAAATTTTCAATCAAATTCGATTTGAAGTTTTTTTTATCGTATTTTGAAGTATTAGTTTTCGATTCGATTTAATTGGAAATTTGAATAAAAAATATACATGTAATTATACAAACATATACGTATATATACATGAAATATAATTATTTATTTTATATTTTATATAAGAGAATTATTATTATTATTATATATAATTATTTAATTTTTTTTGAAATATTTGAACTTTCATTTTAAAATTTTTTAATCTTTTCTTCTATAGTTATTCTGTTAATTTGCAGTTGTCTTCGTGCACTCTTTTTTATTACTCTGCGTACTCTTTTTTATTATTCTGTGTACTCTTTTTTATTATGGACTTGTAAGCTATAGTCAACTTGTGAAGCTTGCAATTTTGAACATTTTATTGCATTAACTCCTTATATTTAGTTTGTAATTGCATGTTTCTTTTTAGAATGTTTCGAATTTAGCCTACTATGATTTTGTTTTGAACATTCTATCATTTGAAAAGTTTAAACTTGTATTTTAATTAAACATTAGTAGTTTTGAAAACAATATTTAAAATAATTTATTTTGGTGAATTCAAATTTGAAATGCCAAATTTAAATCAAAATCGAATTTGGTTCTGAATTCAATTTCAAATACAAATCAAACCGTTGAAAATTTTCAAACAGTCAAAATTCAAATAATTCAATTCAATTAATGTATGTATTCAAAACTCATTCTTAAATAAACCCTACTTTCAAACACTAAAATAACCTATTCGTTTCTTCTAATTTCATATCTTGACTAAATTCATATAATTTCCAATTTAAGAAACATATCTCTCTTGGGTAGCAACGAGTTGGAGGCCCCCCGAATTAACAAATAAATAATCAACATCCATAAACTAATATTTAAAAAAACAAATGTTTAACCTTATGTTGATATGTTGAAAATATAATTAAAAGTGAAAGGCTAAATAATCCCAAGTTTAAAGAACTTAAAAACCAACTTCAAATAAAACACATAATGTCATTCTAAAACACTTCTTCCAAGTGGATTAACAGAACCAAGGTTCATACTCAAATGGAAAATATTGAGAAACTACATATAAAAGCATTCATATGTCTGTCTTCGACTACAACACAAGCAAGATGACCATAAAACAACATAGAAGTATCATAGATTGTCTCATCATCACCTCAGTATTCCTCTTCATCCTCATCTTCACCCTCACCCGACTCCAGACCAACTTCTTCATAATCCTTCTCCAACGCAGCCAAATCCTCTCGAGCTTCAGAGAATTCACCTTCTTCCATACCCTCACCGACGTACCAATGGACGAAAGCTCTCTTTGCATACATAAGATCAAACTTATGGTCAATCCTTGAGAACACCTCAGCAACACTTGTCGAGTTGGAAATCATGCACACAGCCCTCTGCACCTTGGCAAGATCGCCACCAGGAACCACAGTCGGTGCCTGGTAGTTGATACCACATTTGAACCCAGTTGGGCACCAGTCCACAAACTGAATGGTGCGCTTGGTCTTGATGGTTCCTACAGCTGCATTCACATCCTTGGGTGCAACATCTCCTCTGTACATCAAGCAGCAAGCCATGTACTTACCATGGCGGGGATCACACTTAGCCATCATAGACGATGGTTCAAATGCAGTGTTGGTGATCTCAGCAACCGACAGCTGCTCATGGTACGCTTTCTCAGCTGAGATAACGGGAGCGTAAGATGAAAGCATGAAGTGGATCCTAGGGTAAGGTACAAGGTTGGTCTGGAACTCGGTAACATCCACATTCAAAGCTCCATCAAACCTCAGAGAGGTAGTCAATGAAGAAATAACCTGTATACAAAATATTATTAGTTCCATCATACACCAATAATAATAAAAATAGGTAATAAACTTGGTACCTGAGAAATCAAACGGTTAAGATTGGTGTAGGTAGGGCGTTCAATGTCAAGAGAGCGCCTGCAGATATCATAGATGGCCTCGTTGTCGAGCAGCACAGAGACATCAGTATGCTCCAAAAGAGAGTGAGTGGAAAGCACACTGTTGTATGGCTCAACAACTGAAGTCGACACCTGGGGTGAGGGATACACAGTGAACCCAAGCTTTGACTTTTTCCCATAGTCAACTGACAGACGCTCCAACAGAAGTGACCCCAGACCAGAACCAGTTCCTCCACCCACAGCATTGAACACTAAGAAACCCTGAAGACCAGTGCAGTTGTCAGCAAGCTTGCGGATGCGGTCAAGGCATAAGTCAACAATCTCTTTCCAACTGCGACATGAGAAATTTGGTAAGATACATATCAAACAATAAGTAAAATGTAACCCGAAAGAGGTGCAAAAGTGTTTTACTGGTATAGTGGCCACGCGCAAAGTTGTTGGCAGCATCTTCTTTCCCACTGATTAGTTGCTCAGGGTGAAAAAGTTGACGATATGTTCCAGTCCTCACTTCATCAATGACAGTGGGTTCAAGATCAACGAATATAGCACGAGGAACATGTTTCCCAGCACCCGTTTCACTGAAGAAGGTGTTGAAAGCATCATCACCACCTCCAACAGTCTTGTCACTTGGCATCTGACCATCAGGCTGTCAAATGCATATGCACATTAGAAGCTAGAACAAACATATCCACCAAAAACATCACAACTAAAATATAGACAAGCCATCACACAGCCCACTTTCCGTTAACCACATAAATAGACAAGATTCATAAACATGTTGCCATTAGAAAAGTAATTGAGCATAATAAGAAGGAAAATGATTTTGAAGAACCCCTACATGAGTTCCAGATTAACAAATAGACAAGCCATCGCAACTAACCAAAAGTACCATAACACGCATACTAGTCTCAATGATGCAATTTATCCTTTCAAATTAGCATAATCGATTGCATACACATAATTCAGGAAATACATTCAAACTCTTCAGCAAGCATACAAACCAATTTCATCAACATATATAACCACAAACAAACAGAGGCCTGAAATCCACATAAAAACATCAAAATGTTCATATAATCAGCATAAATAAAGAACATCAAATGTCCAGATCAAAAAATATACAAGTCATCACAACTACCAAAGCACCATACCACATACACTAGTCACCATGACGCAATCTACCCTTGAAAATAGCATAACAACTACATGCACCTAAACTAAGCACATTCAAACTGTACAAAAGCATACAAACCAACTTCATCAACATACAGATTCACAAGCAACAGAAGGCCCCAAAATCCACATAAAAACATTAAATGTTCATAAGATCGGTGCATACACACACCACAAACCACAGATCTACACATCCAACACACATTCAACACAAAAACAACTTCCACCATCACCACATCCCCTCATCCACACCACCACTTCACAAACCACCACACAAACCACAAACTCAACACAGATCTAAAACCATCACACAGATCAGCCACAACAGATCCAAACCACCACAAACAACTAACACCACATCAAATCCAACATCATCCACTCATAATCAATCCAAACAACACACGAAAACACCAGATCTAGTGAAAAAAAAGGATGAATACCTGAATACCGTGCTCGAGACAGTAGAGTTCCCAACAAGCATTGCCGACCTGAATACCAGCCTGACCGATGTGAACCGAAATGCACTCTCTCATTGTTGTTTACTTTGAAAAAAACTTGAAGATGAAGAGTGTGAGATTGTAGTGAGATCTAGGGTTTGAAGGGCGTTTATCAAGACGCCTATCAAATGGATTTAAAATGTGTAGTGTAGGTTTTGGGGATTAGGGGTTTTTGAATATATAGGGGAGGTGGTGTGTGTGTGTTGTGGTGCGTCGGTTACCACAATATCTAATTGGTTTGAAATTTGAAAATGTTGCAATAATGTCCCTCGAGTTTTACTTGTTTTGTACTGGCCGGCAGAATTAAAAAATAAAAATAAAAAAAATCTAAGAATAGTGTCGAATGGAAGAATAGTACCATTAGATAGGAGTTGGTAGTGTTCTAAAAAATAAGGTGTACAGACTCATGATAGTTGCATATTCATATAAAGAACTAAATGTTGCATCACTCATAGACTTTGGTGTTTTCATGTGGGCTCTATTATTTGGGTAATTTCAATGCTTGCATTATTGAAAGAGTTTATATCAACTAGAATCGGGATAATTATGCAAACTATTTGGCTCGATGAACTAAGTTCAACTTGATTTAACTTGAGTTTTTTTCAATTGAGTTAATAGTCATAAATTATTTGAATAGATCTACCTATAACCAGTAAATAAAAGTAAGAATGCTAATTATTACAATTCAAGTAACATTCTTAGAATTCAAAAGTAAATGATTAAAGTTACTTATAGTAGATAAAATCGAATATTGAGATTTAAATAGTACTAGTGTAGTAGCCCTTGTGTTATTTTTACATTTCTTTAAAGAGAGTGGTGAAAAGTGAATGATAAAGATTTAAAGTTTCTTGCCAAGGAAAGATGTAACGGGTGTATAGTTCATAAATGTTTAAGCATCCATGTCTAACTACAAACCATCCACACCCCTAGTCGACTCAAAGTTTAACTTTCTGTTGAAGCAGACCTCCGCTCACCAACCCTACATTGTATCCGCACTTGCTGAACTCTTCAGCACTTACTTTTACTTGACTGGATATTATTTATTCAACAACTATACTTGTTCATGCATGACCCTTGAGAATCTCACTTTAGAGCTTGTGAGTGTGTGCATACTAGTGATTAGGCGGGTTCATCTGAGGATGTGAAAAGTGTGTCTGTGAATGTATTTTGTTAGGTCAGATGCATCATCTTAAAGCTCTAAAAAACAATTGTAGTAGCTTGACAACGGACGAGACGAGGTATTAGTTGTATGAGATGTAGTAGTATGGCTATTAAGGAAATTAATGGAGGAATTTCTACATGAACAAGAACAACAATGCTATATCGTATGATAATCGATCTGTGATATTTCTAACTAAAAATCAGGCACTTCATAGTAGAAGGACGCATAGAGAATCAAGTATCATTACGTTTGCAACTTGGTAAATGACAAGCAGATGGAGTTAAAGGCAAGTGATACCACAAACAAATCACCAACAATTTTTTACAAAATCGTTAGGTGCTAGACAATTTACTTATGCAAATGCTAAGTTTAGAGAGTCATTGATATTGGATTTTTATGGATGTGTGTACTTCAATTCCAATGTTACAATTAGACATGGTTGTTGCACGGTGTGATAAAGTTAGGCGTAGTGTGCAAAGGAGTTCAGAGAGTTGGTTGGGTTAAGCGAGTCATTAAGGTGTTCTTGAAATATATGAGTTTGTTATGCAATTAAATTTCCTATTTTTCTTTTTTAGTCTTGGTTTACATTAATGCATATCTGTTATAGAAGTATGTTTATGTTAAATAAAGTAGTCGAGTGCAAACCTTTGAACCCTTACGCAAGTTAATTAACCATCTTATTTTAAGTATGCGGCTTTAATACAACACACTTATCAAAATGTCACATATGCTTGTCGTTGGTGTATATTGTTTTTAAACCTTGAGAATGTGCTCAGAATTAATAGAGAGAAAATGGAAGATTTTAAAGAGAAACTTACAATTTTAAGCAAGGATTTAGTGTTTCATTAATATAGCCAAGATTGGGTGTGGATCATGGAGATCTGGTGACCTCTTACGCCAAATTAATATAATTATTATAGCAGTTTTGATTTGGAGACAATAGGAAATCAAAGCATTCACAATTCTGTCCCTGTTCAGTCCTTATAATTACATTAAACAACATCTAGTTTTTTTTTTTCAATTAAATAATATTTTTTTCATACTTTTATCATTACTTTTTCTCTCTCATCTACTCACAACCATTTCTAAAATATTAAAAATGTATGAGGGTTGTATCATGATTTTGGAGAATCACAGTACAACCCCGATTAATTTTATTTCTACTTTACTCACAAACCACTCACTCCATCTACTATAATATAGGACACATACTCACATAAAAATGGGGTACGGGCCGTAAATGCTCTTAAA
>JACCIY010000751.1:0-58976 GCA_025506505.1 Flaveria sonorensis | reverse complement strand
CACTAAAATTGCTCAATCACGAATTGTTTGTTTGTCTTATGGAAGACACACCTTCTCCAAAGCCGCCTTCCTCCAAGATTATGTTGTTGAGATTTCGAGAAGTTATTTGTCAACTAGTAGGTCAAAAAACATGAAAATGGCAACTTTAAAGTTTTTTGGCCCCTCCAATGTAATATTCAGAAAGGGCTTTCACCAGATTACCTGCAAGGTGATGCATATGAATACTTCAGATTGTCTGCAAAGTGGTACTCGTACATATGAATATTTCAAGTTACGAAAATTTTAATTGCACATTCTGGGTGAGCTGAATGATATAAGACAATATGTTTGCAGTACCTTGATTTTAAGCAGTAGACTGTTTCTTCTTCAAGTATGCGCTTGTAGAGCTAGGTCGAACAGAACCAAACCAACCATGATGCAACCCTAAGATTGCTTTCATGCTAGCTAAAAAGACATATAAACGTTGATCCTAACTAGGCTGCAAACGAACTAAATGTTCAGCGAACAGTTCGTGAACGTTCGGGCGGAAAGTTCGTTTATGTTCGTTCGTTTAGTAAATGAACGAACACGAACAAGAAAAATTTGTTCGTTTAGTTAAACGAACGAACATGATCACAACCGTGTCGTTCATTTATGTTCGTGAACGTTCGATAATGTGTTCGTTAATGTCCGTTCGTGAACGTTCGATATGTGTTCGTTTATTTCGTTAATGTGTTCATTTATATTCTTAATTGATTATTATATCAGTATTTTTTTATATTTATGTTAGTACTTATTTATTTTTGATTGATTTTGTGTATGTTTGTAATAAAATGATTTTTATTCTAAAATAAATTTATAATCATTGTATCCGTTTGTGTTTACGAGTTTTTTTGTGTTCGTCATGTTCATGACAGTTGTTGTGTTCGTTTGCTTTTGTTTGTGTTTATTTGCGTTCGGTAAGTGTTCGTGAACAGTTCATGAACATGTTCATTTTCTTAATGAACGAACACCGAACAAAGAATCTCGTTCGGTAAGTGTTCGTAAACAGTTCGTGAACAAGTTTATTTCTTAACGAACGAACACGAACAAAGCTTGTTCGTGTTTGCGTTTCGTGTTCGTTCTGTTTGTTTGCAGCCCTAATCCTAACTATATTCATTACTATATGCCTGTATGTGGTGATGATGGATATACAACCATACCTTATACTTTAGATGTGGTTGTTTGTTTATTGTGTAGACTTGTATAAAACACATTAGATATACCTATATTTTCATGTCACGGGTCAACAAACAAGAAGAAAAATGATCTTTACACACAATTACCACTTTGTGCAGTCCTATGTGCATGTATGGCATGCAGTACACCTGTGTGGTCCATAGTTATAGACTCTCCTTTAAGGTAGCATGTCTGCGTGTCACGCATCAGAAATCTACAGTACATATATTTCTGATAAGAAAATCAATAGTAAATCATCAGCTAACTCAACTCTAAATCCCCTAACTCAGCAAACCACCCTTTCCCTTAATGTGTCCTTTGTTAGTTTGGGTTTTGTTTCCAACTTAGCATGATATTGAAAACTTTTTCCTTCAAAATATTTTCATGATCAGATTACGTCTGTTTAATTTTGGTCGGCGCAAATTGTTAGATTATATCATAAACTTGATTTATCATGTATTTGAATTCAAACATAAAATACATATAAAGATATATCAAAGTAATGGAGACTCGCAGCTTCCTAGATTTTTAGTTTCTTCTTGCGGCTTGACAACTCTTCATACTTTTATAAAATTATTTCCTTTCTGTGATATCCTAGAAACACTCATAACATGCCTAAATTCTTTATTAACAACCAGGTTTCTAACATGACCCTTTGAATTTAGAATTTGATGGTTTTGACTTGGACCCTACCCACCCATTTATTGCTTTCGAGAATACCTCTTTTCATAAAATAAAATGTCATGACCATTATGATGAACCTCATGCTCCCTTAATGGGTTGTGTTGCTCCATTTCAGGATCCTTAACCATTCTGAAAAATAATATACAACACTTTGACACATTTTGCGTATATAAAAACACATAGAATCCAAAGATTACATACAGAAAGAGCATAGCTAAGATTAAGAAGCTGAGATTTTACTAATGAAATATCTTAAGATCTTAATAATGTTGCGTGTCCAAAAATATCATCAAGCTTTTTATACCCCATTGAGCTAAGTTTGCCTTTAACTTACACATGAAATTATTTTTACTTTTGATTCTGCTAATTAGCATGAACCAAAAACCACCAATGTCTTATTAGAGGTGAAAGTGGTATGAATTATTAAATAATTCCAAAAAAGAAACCAACTTAAGGAACTTTATTAAAGACTAATCAAGGGAAAATGGTCAAACCCAGAAAATATTATCAAGATAGAATCTTTAATAAAAAAATCAGTGGGTTTTTTGCATAATAATCACCTTTTGTATGACCCTCCAACCATACACTTGTATACTAAGAGGCATAACATGACCTGTAAGTTGACCAACTAACTCCTTTATCTAACTTTCAGTTCCATGCTCAAACAACTACCTTTATGTATGTCATAAGGTTACAATGCTACAAAAGAGTTTCAATACGCGGATGATGACTATAAAATATACCTTTGGTTGACATAGTTGCCAAAGAATCAGTCATCAAACTATAAACACGACGAATGATGTTGGGGAATATTTAAAACTTTTCTTCAAAAGTTGTTTCAATCTTTTGCTGAATAAACCGGCTTTCATATTAATCTGTACTACAAAATAAATAGAGAAAAATAACAGAGGCAAAAATAAACTATAAATCTGTTTGAAATTATAAGTAAAAAAGTAAAAGAGAAATAAAGAATACCTTGGCATGCCTAAACTCAAGGCATGACCAACAACATGTATAAAAATCAAACTGAACCTTTTGAAAAATTAAAAAATAAAATAAAATTAACGCTATCTAAATATCTGTACCGTAGTCCAACATGATCACTAACAACAAAAGCTGATTAAACCTTTGAGAGTGACATCAAAACTTAAAACTACCTCACTGTATTTTCTTTGCTCTTTACGTAACTACTTTGTAATCCAAGTCTTGTATGGTGATAATAGGTTACTGTTATCAAAGTATATAAGATGCCTTTTCTAACAAACAACTTTCCTGTACATATTGCAACCAAAACACTAAGATGATATCCTACTACAGAACAAATTCAAACTATTGTGAATCAAATATACGGTTTCTAATATTCCAATTAGAATAATATCTTACCGGAACACATATTTAAACTAACCACTACAAGCTACCCTTTTCTAGTGGTAACAACAAATTAACGTAAGGACAATAATATGATGTTCACCATTAACTAACATTATTAAACCATAATACAAATAATAGAGACCCTCATTACCAAGTTCTTGAAAGATGAGTGAGCTTGTACTACCTGCATAAGGTTGATGTATATCCATGTAATTGTGGTTTAATAAACAACGAATGAATTTGATGATAGTAAACATTTAGAAATTACCTGAAGGGGGTTGACACTACTCTAAGAAGTTGACTCAACTCAGTAACCCGTCAAGATTCAAGATGCCTCCGTCTGCATCATAATACCACAAGTTGTTAGTATTCTTCTAAACCATTGTTGCAATCATAGTATCAGTAGACGATGTACTATAGGAGGAGTGGGTGACTCAATGTGCCATTTTTGACTCTATGACAAAAATGATTAAACATAAATACAAATTATTCCACTAAAACAAGACCAACCTCAAACATAATACACCCACCACATTAGCTTCCACATCTATAACACCATTTTCATCTTCCGCATGAGCCTCATTAGCAGCCCCCATTCCTGGTCGATTTCTATCAACAAAAACACCAAATTGAAACCTGATTGAACACAGAACACAATCACAAAACATATCAAGGATGCAACATGTAATCACAATAATCTATCAAATCCGTAAACAATCAAGGACAATATTGTTGAACAATAAACTAACAAATTATACGAACAAAAAGTATGACCAAAAACTTACATGACAATGAAATTAGAGCTAGGGTTTCTATCACCAAGTTGCTATCAGAGATAAAGAGGAATGAAGTTGCTACTGTAATTAGAGTACAAGTTTGATTGCAATTATGAGTAGGTTGTGTTGCTTCTTCACGTTCAATCTATCTTTCACCCTCCGCAAATCCATCACTGTGAAAAAGACAATTCAATCTTCTATAAACTTGTTGATGAACATGAATTCATTATGATCCTGATTAAAAATCAACTTTTCCCTCAATTAAGATGGTTGAATTTTTTTAATATTGTTCGATGAAGAAAACGCATAGAGAGAAACAAGGGAAGAAGTAACATCTTGTCAAATACTCTCAAATTAATTTAACCATTGCTATACACATTAGTCCCTTGTAATATTAACTTTCATCAAATTAAATATCTAAAGGACTAACGCCACACACGTATAGCCCAAATAAATGTGATATGGTCAAATGGCCACGTTAATTTTTCTAGCATTGCCTTTGGACCAAAACTTGTAAACCAGACTGGACATGTATGTGCATAATACATAAATTATAAACAATAACTTAAAAATTAAAACATGAAAAACACTAAACATTCGATTTGTAATACATAATCTTGTATACAAAACAAATGACAATTGGTATAACACTATGTATAAATTTGATTAGTTATCAGTTGGGAATCACTGTTCTAATTAATGTTTGGAAAATTTATATAAAAAAACACAATAACCATCTCAAGTTGATTTAAGTAAATAAACATCATGTATTCTTTTAATTTATGACAACCATATCATGATTATGTAAATTAACTCTACGTCAGCTAGTCCTAGGCAAACATAAGCAATAGCATGCCAAGATCATAATAATCATAACGATCCGTCAAGGTATATGCGATTAGGGGGATGTTACCACTTTCTTATAACCATTACTTCATTTGCCAATTCCTTGGTTCAAATGTCATGGTGACGCACATAGACATACATGTTTATCAGTTTATGGATGATTAATGAAAACTTAAAGGTTATCATTAATCACAAGTTTAGTAGAATTCAAGACTTTAGAACACACATATTCTTTAAAAGATAACCATGAGGCCTTTTTTCAAAATAACATAACCTTACCAATACTCACACATATTTATTAGCAATTGGTAGGGCTCAAAGCTCAATGTACACTGGCAAGTCAGGACACATTAGACAACAACACCATATGAAAATTACTCTTAACGCGGGTATTACAATTGACTATCTGAAATTAAATGATAATTTGTGAATCTCTTTAAAAAAAGGCTTAATTAAAGAGTTACGTCATAAGTCATCATGTGAAATGGGACTAAAGCATGTAGAAAAAGTTATATAAAGAAAACCTAACCTAAGAAATTGGAGATTCAATGATGAAGGTTCAATAGGACAACTTAAGTTATAAACTATAGTCCTATGGGTGAGTACCTCCGATGTGTAAAGGGAGTGGCATACTTCCTAGTCTACTCCAAGCAAAAATTAGTGAGATCAAGGAGGCAAAGCATAAATATAGTTTATGATTTATGAAAATCAGGAATACATTCATGCTTTTAATAATTTGTAAATGGATTGTAGGGCGTAAATCCTAGAGCTCTCACAGAACAAGCATAGAACAGGACTAATGTCGCATGAGCATAACTGACACGTCAATAAGAGGTTCAACAAACCAGAAAGAATGTTGTGTGAAGTATAATAATGTCTACATATACGATGGTTCTTTCAAAGACACCATGTCTACAAACCACTAAAAGACTAAGTATCCTTCACAAATAATGGTTTAAAGGTTACACCTACCTATCATTTAATATTGAACCACTGAATAGCATCTAAGTAGTATGTATGGATCTATCTCTATTCACATAAGTGATTGTTGGAAAAAACATGGAGAAGTGAAAATGAATTTTTCATAGAGTTGAAATAATGATTTTTTGTCAAATTTGGACATATATATATATGTATGTATATGTATATATATATGTATATATATAAACTATATATATATATATAACAAATGTTATTCTACTTATTTTCTTTTTAGGTTTGTGTTCTACTATATGACAACATCGTAATGAACCAACCAAGTTTAAAACGAAGCTTAGATGAATAAGATATCGATACTCGAATTTGAGTGTTTAAAACTGTGAAAGATAGAAAATTTTCAAGTCACTTTAGAAATTGCAGTCACTTTAATTAGAAGTGAAGTTCACTTCTAAAACTACTTCCAAAGCGTACACCACAAGAAAACGTACCTATCGCGACGACAAAAGTCGTCGCCATAGGGTCTATATGTCGTCGACATAGGCTATGGCGACGATATGTTCGTCGCCATAGGGTCAGTAGTCATTGCCTTGTCGCAATAGCTCAAAAATTTGTCGTCGCAATAGACGTTGCGCCATAGACCTCTGTGGCGTCGACAAATCGTCGCCAAAAACTTGTCTGCATTAGTATAAATGATATTTTTTAAATTTAAATTTAATAAATAAATGCACCCTATGGAGACGACTAGGGTGTTCAATTTCTGATAGTGAATTTCACTATCCGAATCCGAATCCGAAATTTCGGATATCTGAAAATCCGAAATTTCGGATTCGGATTCGGATATCCGTTCGGATATCCGAATTCAAAAAAAAATTGTATTCTTTAATAAATTTTATAAAAATATAAGAGTTTTTATTGAAATTTTTCGGATATTCAAAGTTTTTTTATTAAAATATCCTAAATATCTAAAACATCCGAAAATTTAATTAATATTTAATATTTTTAAAATTTATAAAAATATTTTGGATATTTCGGATATCTGACATATCCAAAATTCTCAAAATCACTATCCGAATCCGAATCTGAAATTTCGGATATCCGAATTTCGGATATTTCGGATACAGTTTCGGATTCGGATATTTTTGAACACCCCTAGAGACGACATGTCGTCGCCATAAGGTTAGTAAATATTATTATTTAATATTAAATTAATTAATAAAAATTAATAAATAATTAATTAATTTAACCTATGGTGACGACATGTCGTCGCAATAGGGTTAGTAAATATTATTATTTAATATTAAATTAATTAATAAAATTAATAAATAATTAATTAATTTAACCTATGGCGACGACAGTCGTCGCCATAGGGTTAGTAAATATTATTATTTAATATTAAATTAATTAATAAAAATTAATAAATAATTAATTAATTTAACCTATGGCGACGACAGTTGGTATCTGGTTAAAAATTTTATTTTTAAAATTCTGTTTTTTTTCAGTTTTTTACCTAAAAACCAACCAAGATCCTAATTTTAAATACACAGAAATTCAAACTAATACATCAAATATCCAAATGAAAATCAATCATTTTAGTTAATTACACACCAAACCAAAAGAAAGTATATCTTAAGTTTTTACAACCCAAACAAACAAACTATTTAAATGTCGTCGTTTTTTATCATCGTCATCGTTATCGGAATTATGATTTTGTCTTTCAAATTGATTCATTCTTTCTTGTATTTCTTACATTTGCCGCTTTAGTGTTTCTATTTCTTCATCCCGATGTGATGATGACCCGCTTGATGGCTCATAACGAGAGATATTTTTACTTTTCGTCCAACACCTCTCGTATGACCACGTTTTTATCCTAATGCCAACTCTAAACTTCCATCTCATTAACGACAACTCACCAGCCTCCATTTGCATTTGGGCTTATTGATTTTCAATTTTTGCCTGCAATTATAGAGAATTAAAATGAAACGGTATTAAGATTCTTATGAAATTTCGACAGCATAGCTAAACTTTGACATATTCGATCGATTCTAATTATTATAATCGAATATTTGATCATGATTGACACTAATTGTTAATAATTATAATTATTGTTGGGTTTTTACAAGTTTTAACAAAGATGTTTAACCATTTAAACAACAAAACGCAGCGGATATAAGGGTTTTAAAACTTGTGTTATATTCTGAAAATAAACATTTATATGTTCAAGAAAACAAACCCAAGAACAAGGATCATATATATGTGAAAAGAAGTGCTATCAAAACCAACCATAGGATGTACATGAATACTACCTTTCTTGAACAAGGAAGTTAGATACGGATGAGAGAGGAAGATGATGTTTCTTGAATGTCTAGTCTTCAAAAGAGAAGACCTCAAGCTTGTATACCCACAAGCTCTTGCAAAGCACCAAACTTGTTAGGAAGTTGACACCAAAGATCCTTCTTACAAAACCTTCTGGTCCGAAAATGGGAGAAGAGAAATGGAGAAGAAGGAGCTTGCATGTGTGAGAGAGAAAGTGTGTTGAGTGTCTAGGTGAACAAGTAAATGTCTTGCATAAAAACAAGACAAAGGAATCCCAAGCCAACCACCAAGGGCGGCCGAAAATTGGGTTCAAAATGGGTTCCCTCCCATTTTGAAAAACACCCTTTTAATTCATTGTTAATCACTCATTAAGTTATATAATTAAACCAATTTTAATCTTATAACTTAAACACTCTTATATTTGATGTTATTTAACTTATTTAAACAACATTACAAATGATATCTCATGAACAAAATATCCATATAATTTGTTCTATCTCAAATGCAATAATTCAGAAAACCCATTTTCTAAATTGGTGTCATAATTTATTTGCTTGATCATGATCAACAAATAAATGTTTATCGGTGTTTGCCTAGCTTGTTATTGGGTATGACCCGACTTGGATCATAACGTACTAACCACATCAATCTTGTATGTGTCTTGGGCATATAAGATCCAACAATCTCCCACTTGCACAAGATTCATAGAAGATTGATGCAAGCAGTAAATACCGCCTAACAACGGTTTACTACCCTTAATACGTATGACTAAGTGCCATTCAATAACATCATCCCCTTCAAGTATCTTACTCGAAAATGTTTTAGGTGAATCAATCATCTATCCTTTTGTCACAGATGTCATGTTAAATCTTAGAGACACAGAATGATCATTCTCCATTGACTTAACTTTAGCAGGCCTTAGACATCTTACTCTCAACGAATAAGAGGAACAAATCCCATCTTGATTACATACGTCTCTCACAATCACCTCGTGCTATACCTGAATTTAGTCTTATGTACTGCCATGTTTCAGAACAGCGAAGAACTAAGTCAAAGTATAATACCCGGTGAATATCAAGACCCAATATGTATCTCAGGTCAGAGGATACCAAATGATATTCGCCTTTACTCAAATTTACTTATGATCAATCAAGAAGATTCCATGTAGTAATATTTGAGATGCGGGTCAGTCCAATATTTATATCCCATAAATATCTATGAACTTTGGCAGCAACCCTTTGCTATATATTCATCCAAATGAATATCTACCAATCCAAGTTCATAATAGTCTTACCCTCATACTTGTTCCCACAGGTATGAACGACTACGGACGTTTAGAGTAAATGATTTACTCATGGATTAAACATGCAAAATTGGAACATTAGTTGAAACATTATAACCATATAATTCATTCAAGTAATAAAAGGTTCCAATATCCAAATACAAGATCACAAAATCAAATCCAGTCACTAGAATATCGAAGTCCCATGGCACAAGTATGACCCTCATGCTTTGCCTTTTCAAGAAGCTTCGTGAGTGGATCCGCAATGTTTTGATCCGTGTGAACTTTGCGAATACATATTTTTCCCTTTTCAACTTCATCCCTTATGTAGTTGAATCTCCGCTCAATGTGCCTAGTCTTTTGATGTGCACGGGGTTCCTTGATTTGAGCAATCGCACCCTCATTATCACAAAGAATTTCTAGGGGGTCCTGAATGGAAGGGACAACCCCTAGATCGGCAATGAATTTCTTCAACCATGCAGCTTCTTGAGCTGCTAATGAAGCGGCGATGTATTCTGACTCTGTAGTTGATAATGCCACCACATCTTGTTTAGAGCTCTTCCAAGAGACTGCTCCTCCATTTAGGATGAAAATGTATCCCGATTGTGATCGTGAGTCATCCCGATCAGTTTGGAAACTCGCATCCGTGTAACCTTTTACCACGAGTTCCTCCTCACCAGATCCATAGATTAGGAACATATCTTTAGTCCTCCTTAGGTACTTAAGTATGTTCTTAACAGCCATCCAATGACTATTTCCAGGATTTTGCTGGTATCGGCTTGTCATGCTCAAGGCGCATGACACGTCCGGCCTAGTGCATATCATTGCATACATGATGGATCCTATAGCAGACGCATACGGGATTCCCTTCATTTTATCTTGCTCATCCTTTGAGCTTGGACATTGAGTCGTACTCAATATCGTTCCTCTTTGAATAGGTACCGTACCTTTCTTAGAGTTCTCCATCTTGAACCTTTTCAAGATCTTGTCAATGTATGCACTTTGATTTAAACCTATCAACCGCCTTGATCTATCCCTATAGATCTTTATTCCCAAAATGTAGGCGGCTTCACCAAGATCCTTAATGGAAAAACAGCTTCCAAGCCAGGTTTTTATACCTTCCAAGGTTGGAATGTCATTTCCAAATAGTAGGATGTCATCGACATACAATACTAGGAAAGTGATGATGCTCCCACTAGCCTTTTTATACACACAAGCCTCATCAGCATTTTTGATGAACCCAAATTTAATTACCTCTTCATCAAAACGGTGATTCCAACTTCTTGACGCTTGCTTCAATCCATAGATTGATTTCTTTAACTTGCATACTTTGTTAGGATGTTTTGGGTCGACAAAACCTTCAGGCTGAACCATATAGACATCTTCCTCAAGATATCCATTTAGAAAAGCGGTTTTGACATCCATTTGCCAAATCTCATAATCATAATGAGCAGCTATGGCAAATAATATCCTAATAGACTTTAGCATTGCAACAGGCGAAAAAGTCTCATCATAATCAACCCCTTGAGTTTGAGTGAAACCTTTTGCTACAAGTCTAGCTTTATAAGTATCCAAGTTTCCATGCATATCGGTTTTCTTCTTGAAAACCCACTTACTTCCAACTACCTTGGAGTTAAGAGGTGGTACAACCAAGTCCCACACTTGGTTGTCATACATGGATTGCATCTCAACATTCATGGCTTCAAGCCATTTGTCACAATCCAAATTGGACACTGCATCATGGTATGTGATTGGTTCATCGGAATCAACCACATAGCACCCATCCATGAAAAATCCATATCTTTCAGGTGGATTACTAGTTCTACCAGATTTGCGAACGTTTTGTGTGTATTGATCAACCATTTGATCATTCTCAACATCCTCATGTTGAGTGCTAGTGTCAACCAAACGTGTATCGGGTTGTGGTTCTTGATCCTCCTCAAGATCCACTGTTCTACTGCTAGCTCCTTCCATAAGGAACTTGGCTTCCAAGAACTCACCCTTCTTGGCAACAAACTCCTTTTTTCCAATGGATCATAGAAATAATATCCCATAGAATCTCTAGGATATCCAATAAAAATACACTTAGTGGAACGTCTTTCTAACTTGTTTGAGGTGGGAGTCTTTACATAAGCCTCACATCCCCACACCTTTAAATATGATAGAGATGGAACCCTTCCATGCCATATTTCAAAAGGTGTCCTTTCCACTTTCTTGGTTGGGGCCATATTCAAAATACGGGCCGCAGAGAGCAAAGCAAAGCCCCAAAATGATAGAGGCAATGAGCTTCCAGCCATCATAGATCGAACCATATCTAATAGAGTTCGATTTCTCCTTTCGGACACACCATTGTGTTGTGGTGTTCCAGGTGGAGATAGTTGTGAGATAATCCCACAACTTCTAAGATGATCTCTAAAAGCATCACTCAGGTATTCACCTCCTCTATCGGTGCGGAGAATTTTTATTGATTTGTTGAGTTGATTTTCTACTTCATTTTGGAAGGTTTTGAACATTTCAAAAGCTTCATCTTTGTGTCTTAACAAGTACACATACCCATACCTACTATAGTCGTCGGTGAAGGTAATGAAGTATCTTTCATTATACCTAGTCATTGGCTTAAAAGGACCACATACATCCGAATGTATGATACCTAATAAATCTTTTGCCCTTTCGGTTTTGCCACTAAAAGGCGCCTTAGTCATTTTGCCTTGTAAACAAGATTCACATACATCAAATGAATCATATTCACTTGCTTTTAAAAGACCATTCTTTTGAAGAGTTTGTATGCGCTTCTTGTTTATATGACCAAGACGGCAATGCCAAAGATAGGTGTCACTCAAATCTAATTTGAGCTTCTTGGTGGTGGTTTGGTACAACGAGCTATCATATAATGTGTTTTCACGAACCAATTCATAAATACCATTAATAGGAGTAGCTTTAAAATAAAAGATGTTATTTAAAGAAACATGAATTTCATTTTCAATAAACATCAAAACATAACCATATTGTCTTAATTGTGCAACTGAAATAATGTTCCTAGTCAAACTAGGAGCATACAAAACATTGTTCAAAATTGCTTCCAAACCATTTGGAAGCTTCAGGATGTAGTCCCCTCGGGCTTCAACTTGAACTTTTGCCCCATTCCCCATGTAGAGGCTAACATCCCCTTTCTTGAAGTTTTTACTTCTTTTGAACCCCTGCAACAAATTGCAAATGTGAGTCCCACATCCGGTATCCAATACCCATGTGTTAGAGGATATTATATTTAGATCAATATGAATCATGAAAATTGTACCTGAGGTCTGCCCGGCATCCCTCTTTGCTTTCAACTCTTTGAGATGGACAGGACAATTTCTTGCCCAATGTCCTATCTCCCCACACTTAAAGCATGGGTCATCCGAAGCAACCTTTTGCTTCTTCTCCGCTGGTTTTGGTGGTGGCACTTTTACCACTCCCTTTCCCTTTCTCCCAACGTACCCTTTACCTTTGGCAACACTTGCCTTGGATGCGGGGTGAGGCCTCTTCTTGTTCCCACCTTCATTGATGGTGAGAACGGGTAAACTCCTTTTACCCATGGCCGCCTCGGCTGTCTTGAGCATAGAGTGAAGCTCAGTTATGTTCTTGTCCCAACCGTTCATGTTATAATTCATAACAAAATTGTCAAACCTTTTTGACAAAGAGTTGAGGATCAAATCCGTAGCCAACTCTTTCGAGACGGGACAATTCAGCCTTTCGAGGCGGTCTATGTGGCTCTTCATCTTAAGTACATAAGACGAGACCGATTGGGTATCATCCATACGACATGCATGGAGTGCTCGAACCGTTTCGAAGCGCTCTACCCTTGCTTGTTGTTGGAACGTTTCCTTCAACTGGGTTATCATGTCGTATGCTCCGTGATGTTCGTACTCCTTTTGGAGATCCGGAGTCATACTTGCCAACATGAGGCAAGACACTTGGACCGAGTCCTCAGTGTATTTCACCCAATTCATGTAGGCCTCTTCATCTTCCTCATTGGGTTCATCGGGAATCGGATCGTCTAAGATATATGACCGTTTCTCTTGCTTGAGAACAATTCTCAAGTTTCGAAACCAATCAATGAAATTGTTATGGTTTAGACGCTCCTTTTGGAGAATGGTTCTTAGTGATAGGGTATGAGCGGATGGAATATCATTATTTTCATTGTTGTTGGTGGCCATCTACAAAATTTAACAAGGTTCAATTTTAGTATTTACGATATTATCATATTTAATTATAAATTTCTTTTATGTGTCATACACAAAATAAAATTCTAGAATCCAACGTCACATTTAAATAGTGGTTAGGTGATCTTTATCCCATTATTTAAATTAACAAGGTAGTCAACGTTTGACAATTGCAACCCTTTGCAACTTCTAGAGGTATGGGATCGACTTAAACATCATATGTATAGTCGGCATGTTAATCCCATCAACACCTTTTGTAAACCACATTGTAGGTGATCCATTTAACATGGTTTGCAAATCAAGTTACCCTACTTACACACACATGTGAGTTTACCAATATAAGTGGTTAGGTGATCTTTATCCCACAAATATGGCATTCCCACCTCAAATCACAAGTTCCCTCAAAATGGTTAGGTGACCTTTATCCCATTAAGAGTTTTCAAGTGACTTAAGTGTTGTGTAAAAGGATGGTGATAAACTTGTTTTCAAAAGACATTTTAAGTTTTCATAATTCTAGTTTAGAAAACTCTATGTACCTTGCATTTGCATGCTTTCAAATACATGGTACCCTATGGTTCTTTTAATAAAACCCCTTTTATTTAAAATCATTAATCCTTTTAATAACCTTTTATTAACCACTTAATGATTAAGAACCATTTATTTTCAGCTTGTTATGTTTATAAATTTGTTAGTTATGCATATCCATATATCAAACATCCAACATAAAACAAAACAACCAAACAAGCACAACCATTCAATCATAAGTGCATAACCATAGCCACTAAGGTGACCACACTTGTTTGCCATCACAAGTGTTGTCATTAGGTCTTTCCTAAGGGTTAATAATGACACATTAAAATGTGTCCAAGAACTCCCACTCGAATCCGCATCCAAATGCTTCAAGTGTCCATGTCTTTTTGAGTTCTTCCTTTGTATCTTCCCTTGAGTCTCCAACTTGTGCATCTTCTTTTACAAAATCATATCCTAATACAATTTTTCTAATAAAAGAAATGCACCTAATCTATTTATTACATAACCAATGAATAAATAAATTACAACCCAAAAGATACAAACACCAAAATTATTATTACAACCCTTTAATGAATAAAACTAAACATGACAATCACATTCATCCAAATCCAAAACACATTAGGTCAAGGCTATGTTATGCACCAAAATATGTATCAAATACAACATCCAAGAACAACCATGAACTCCCTTTTTAACCCTTAAAGTTTCGGCCAACATAAACCCAAACTTTAGGGTTTAGTCCAAACAAAACAATCAACCACTTGATGTTAATCTTTCAAGGTTTATTCTAAAGCATGTAAGATAAAACTTTGAAAGATAAGGGATTCATTTATCCATAACAAAACAGCCCCTAATGGGTTGAAAAAGTCCAACAAAACTAACTTTTCTTGGACTTTTGAAGCAAGTTTTCCACATAACCGGCTCTAGATGCCATTGTTGGGTTTTTACAAGTTTTAACAAAGATGTTTAACCATTTAAACAACAAAACGCAGCGGATATAAGGGTTTTAAAACTTGTGTTATATTCTGAAAATAAACATTTATATGTTCAAGAAAAAAACCCAAGAACAAGGATCATATATATGTGAAAAGAAGTGCTATCAAAACCAACCATAGGATGTACATGAATACTACCTTTCTTGAACAAGGAAGTTAGATACGGATGAGATGAGGAAGATGATGTTTCTTGAATGTCTAGTCTTCAAAAGAGAAGACCTCAAGCTTGTATACCCACAAGCTCTTGCAAAGCACCAAACTTGTTAGGAAGTTGACACCAAAGATCCTTCTTACAAAACCTTCTTGGTCCGAAAATGGGAGAAGAGAAATGGAGAAGAAGGAGCTTGCATGTGTGAGAGAGAAAGTGTGTTGAGTGTCTAGGTGAACAAGTAAATGTCTTGCATAAAAACAAGACAAAGGAATCCCAATGCCAACCACCAAGGGGCGGCCGAAAATTGGGTTCAAAATGGGTTCCCTCCCATTTTGAAAACACCCTTTTAATTCATTGTTAATCACTCATTAAGTTATATAATTAAACCAATTTTAATCTTATAACTTAAACACTCTTATATTTGATGTTATTTAACTTATTTAAACAACATTACAAATGATATCTCATGAACAAAATATTCATATAATTTGTTCTATCTCAAATGCAATAATTCAGAAAACCCATTTTCTAAATTGGTGTCATAATTTATTTGCTTGATCATGATCAACAAATAAATGTTTATCGGTGTTTGCCTAGCTTGTTATTGGGTATGACCCGACTTGGATCATAACGTACTAACCACATCAATCTTGTATGTGTCTTGGGCATATAAGATCCAACAATTATCACAACATATGAAATTAGTTTTTTTCTTCTTTTAACTAAACCTAAATGACTAGATGATTGAACATATATCATTTAGTCAAAATTGGAATACAATCTTAAACTTCACCAATTCTTATTCCACATTATACCACTGAGATTCATCTTATATTAAAAAAAAAATAATAGTCTTAACTTATCTTTATCTTTTTTTTTAAAAAATCACATCTAATAAGATTTTGTTCCATTTACAAAATAAATTAAAAGCATATAATATTTATTTAAGAAAATAATACAAACATACACACGGTTAATTAAATAATAATATTTATTATATTATTAATACTTATAATAATAATGATAATATTAATAATAATAATAATAATAATAATAATAATAATAATATTATTATTATTATTATTATTATTATTATTATTATTATTATTATTATTATTAATTATTATTACTTTTATTAATATCAATTTAAGAAAATCATAAAATTTTATGGCGACGACACGTCGCCGCCATAGGGTTTTCATAATGGCGAGACTATTTCCCTCCTACTTATTTCGGGAAAAAAAGAAAAAAAATGTTTTGACCTATGGCGACGACATGTCATCGCCATAGGGTTTTCATAACGGCGGGA
This sequence comes from Flaveria sonorensis, assembly GCA_025506505.1. Lineage (NCBI taxonomy): Eukaryota > Viridiplantae > Streptophyta > Magnoliopsida > Asterales > Asteraceae > Flaveria > Flaveria sonorensis. The sequence goes on along the minus strand of JACCIY010000751.1, from coordinate 42,380 downwards.
CTATTTCCCTCCTAGTTATTTCGGGGGAAAGAAAAAGAAAAAAAATGTTTTGACCTATGGCGACGACTTTCATAATGGCGGGACTATTTCCCTCCTAGTTATTTCGGGGGAAAGAAAAAGAAAAAAAAATGTTTTGACCTATGGCGATGACAAGTCGTCGTCATAGAGCTAGAATAGCCAAAATTATAGTGACCCCATGGCGACGACATATCGTCGTCGTAGGGTGACCTATAACGCCAACATCGTGTCATCGTCATAGACCTGATCGCGATAGAGTGTTTTTCTTGTAGTGGTCACCTCCAATAAATATATTTTTGAAGTGCAGTCACTTCCGAATCTACTTCCAAAGTGTCGTAACTCCCGAATCTATTTTCGAAGTGCAATTACTTCCAATCTACTTTAAAAGTGTAGTTTACTTCAAAAATATGCAGTAATGAGCTGAAACTGAAAATAAGTTTCAATCTGAGAGTGTAAACCAAATGAAATTCATTAAAAATGTTTATTTCCATTTATTTTCTAATTTAATTCTTGACTGATTTGTTTCAAGTCACGTTTCACTATAAATACTAAAGTGATTCTTGGTATTTTAAACCAATTTGCAACTTTTTGCAACACCAATTTGAACACTCTATTCTCTCTCAAACTCTAGCAATCTTCATCTTTCTTCAACATGTTTTTGAGGTAACAATTCGAGTTCAATTTCCTCCATGGTAGTATTAACTTCTTTGGTTGTTGTACCCTAGGAAACAAACAGTTGTTTTGGCAGGCTCGAAATTTCTTTTAAATAACTCATGTTGAACCTGAATTCTTAGCCTCAAACATTTGTTTATTTATGTTCATGATTGGCTTCTTCTATTTATACTTTAGGTTATTAAATTTTAATAATCTCAACTCTTATTTATTGATCGGAATTAATCTCAACTCTGGAAATATTTATAAACATTCTCAATATTAAACTTATTTTCTTTCAACGAACTCTTACTAACTGAGAGTTAACATCGTTAGTTTTTTTGATGACATGGAACTTATATAGCCAAAACACTAAGTAGAAAGTTGAAATCAACCATCAGGTGCGTCAATCTAAAACTTTTGCATCCTGAAACTCGTCAATCTACATCTTTTGATCTGAACCACTTGACTCGTTGGAGGTAGATGTTTGGTGACGATGGAGGCTAGACACCGAAAAAAGGGTTTGATGGAGGTTGGGCGGCAACAGAGTTGAAAAATGGCTCAAAGTTAGCCCCAATTCGTCAAAAAAATCTAACGACGGTTAACTCTCAGTTAATAAGCGATCGTTGAAAGAAAATAAGCTCAAAATTAAGAGTGTCTATAAATATTTTCTGAGTTACGATTAATCCCAACCAATTAAAGTTTGAATTATTAAAATCCAATAATCTTTCTACTTTATTTCAATCATAAAGTACTTGTAATTTACTTGCTTCTGTTGCTTGTATTCTAGTGATCAATAAGAAAGTTTTTGGTTCAATTATATACAAACGTTTCCTACATATTTAACTTAGGTGATTCTCGTGACACCACATACAAAGACGCAAAGTCCTACACAACCACTTCCAAGACCACATGTTCAATTTTAGTTCCAAGACCACCACTTCCAACAACCAAGAACACCAACCCCACAATACAATCCGGATGACCTAAACCATGCAAACATGATTTGGACATATTTGATTCCGAACCAACCATTCTAACATAATCAAAGTTATAGGGATCAAACATAAATAAATCATCGTAAATGGACCGCACACCAACAAATGACCGAAAGATTGAAAGAATTTTTTATCATCAAGTTACCACTGATCACCGACGGGTGTATATATAGTCGGCAATGAGTTCCCATTAAAACTATGAAATCTTGACGGAAAACATTACTACTAATTTTTGTAATATATTTTTAGGAATATTGCTTTGCCAATACCATGCAAGGAGTCGATTAATTTAATGGATCAGAGACAACTTTTTGGCTCTTTGTGTTTTAAGGCGCTTACAATTTTTAGTTGAGCTTTTTATATCTCATGCTAGGAATTCGTGCAAACCATCACGTACTCTAAGACTTTGTGGACTAACTTTTTAATAGTTGGATGGTTTTTGAAGTGAACTAATATAGAATATATGGGGAAATCATTGATACTGAGTTGGATAAAACCTATTACCTACGTAAAGTAAATCTAATCTTTTTTGTAACGATACTTGTACGACTTTGCTGCGTAGCATAAGTGTTATCTTAATCAGGGTCATCTATTTTTTTTTCTAGTCGGGACTGCACCTCCAATCTCTTCAAGGGGAAACCCATTTGATGAGGGCCCAAGTGTTAAAGACCGGGCCTTAATATTTTTGGAGGCCCAAGACCGCGCTGCACGAAAATGGGCATAACCTGGGCTACGAGCCTCCGTTTCTGACGTGCTACCAGTCAAAACGACCGTGGAAACGAGGGCTACGTCACGGTAACCCGTCATAGGCGGGTTATCGAGTTATTTTTCCAAAATAAGGCCTCTAAATGGGTTTTTGGGCCACTTTTATGTTTCTTTTCTAGTTTTTCGGTTTTGTTTTGGGCTTTTGTTTGGCCCATGGTTGTTTGTTTTAGGCCCATTCGAATTTTGACTTGTTATTTAAACTGTCTTGGTGTAATGTGAATGGACACTTGATCATTTCTAAAAATAACAGTTTGTCTCTTCAAATTCGGGACTTTTGGGTCGAATTTGGGTTTGGTGAAAAACATCACGGGTATTCACAGAATCAACGTGTTTGAGCTTCGATTTCATACCGTGCGCTACATCACCATTACTGGAAAAATCCATTGGCTCAACTCTGAGCATTTTGCTCAAAGTGAGACTTGAACTCATGATCTTCCCATAAACTAAATCTAATATGGTGGGCTTTAGGCCGGAGGGAGTGGCTGTGGACCGGTGCGAGAGGGCCTAAGTGGAACGCTAGGACCACACGCTAGTATCACCCCATCTACTTGCGGTGGGGCGGTGGAGATGATATGTTAGTAGAGGTGTACCAACCGATTTTTTCCTCAAACAGATTCCGTTTGTAAACGGACCAATTTTATTGGTATAAGATAAAATTGATTTTTTTTCAAACCAGTTTGGTTTTTAAACCACTTTTTGTAACAAGATACTCGAACCTATCAAACCAGTTTGGACCGATTTTGAACCCGTTTTTCAGAGAAATCGGTTTAATTGGTTTTTTTCTCTTATGAACCGGTTTTTAAACCAGTTTTGAGTGTTGGGATACCAAACCGGCCGGTATACAAACCGGCGATTTGAACCGGTTTTTTTTAAACCGGACTGGTCTTTTCCACCGGTTTTTTTACAAACTTTATCTGTTAGTGATGTGCTGATTGGGTGATGAAAATAGCTATACCAATGGCAATATTTAAAAAAAAATAACTTAATTTAATTTAATTAGTTTTATCAATAAATGCCAAAACAATATAATTAATTTTCACCAAATTTTTTTATTAATTCTTAACATCAGTTTATAAATTATTTGTTGTTTGTACATCTAAATACTAGCATATTAGACTCGCGCTTCGTCCGCAATTATAGTTTTCAATGTTATCTTGGTTTTGTTGAGCTAAATAATATAGATATTATGAATCTCCTGGATATGTACACATAGTTAAGTGATTCGTTATTATAACGTCAAGATACAGTTTTCTAAACATATGATATTTGATAGGTCGTAAATACCAATTAAAACTAATACCTTGAAAGCGTTCAAATAAAACTAATATCAAATGCACAATACTATATTATGATTACCGGCACGTTAATATTAAATTATTACAGATACGATAACATGACAAAAACATACTATCAAATTGTAAATAATAGAATAACACAATGTTGTTGTAACTATAAAAATATGTATTTAGTTATAAATAATATAACATAATGTTGTTGTAACTATGACGATAATAGAATTATATACTTAAGTATTTAAATAATATAAAACTTAATTTATATAGTATTTAGTTATAAAAATATAACAAGTAAATATACATTTAAATATTAATTTATAATATTATAAATATAATATAATTTATTATAATAAATTAAATAATCTCACAATATTAAATAATATATTAAAAATATGTATTAAATAATGTATTAATTACCAAAACCTTATTAAATTGAGACAAAATAGTAAATATTGCATAAAACATTTATACATTATGCTTGAAAAGTCGTATTAGATGACTTAAAATTTTAGTAAAATGACATTTATATTCTTCTTTCATCCTTATATATAAAGTATAGATATAAATTTTAGGAAATATTAGATTATAATAATCCAAATATTTATTATTAGCTGATAATAATCCATTTTATTAATTTACTAACAACAGTTCTAGTAACATAATTATCAAATATATACGTTTGGTTTGCACATGATTTCGTTTACAATAGTGATTATGAATGATATGAATAAACATACAACCTAAATTTAGCCAAAAACAAATATAAATAGAGCGTAAATATTTGATAATTATATCACTGATACTGTTGTTGGTCATAAAAGTAAAAGTTGAAAGTGTCACCAGCCAAAGTAATAATATGAATTATTATCGGCAATAAGGAATATTTTGTATTATTATATAAAATTAACTTATTATTATTATTATTATTGTAGTTATATTTTGAAACATATTAAATAATACGTTACTAAATAACAAATTTATTCACGAAAACTAAATTTTTTAAAAACCTAAAATACCCTAGAAAGTATCATCACCATCATTGTTGTTGTTGTCGTCATGTTGGTGTTTCTGTTGCTGCTACTGTTGTTTTTGTATTATTATTATTATTATTATTATTATTATTATTATTATTATTATTATTATTATTATTATTATTATTATTATTATTATTATTATTATAACAACTAAGATAATATGTAAGAATTATATACTTAAGTATTTAAATAATATAATACTTAATTTAGAAGTATTTAGTTATAAAAATATAACAAGTAAAATTAATTTATAATATTAAAATATGATATTATTTAATATAATAAATTAAATAAAAATATGATATTATTTAATATAAAAAATTAAATAATCTCATAATATTAAATAATATACTAAAAATATGCATTAAATAATATATTGATTACCAGAAACTTATTAAATTGAGACACAATAGTAAATATTGCATAAAATATTTGTACATTGTGCTTGAAAAACCGTATTAAATGTCTTGAAGTTTTAGTAAAATGATATTTATATTCTTCTTTCATCCTTATATATACTATATATAGATATAGTTATGAAACCATCATCCATCATCCAACTATAGATGATACACTAAAAACAAAGAGGGGGGGGGGTTGGGTCTTAGTGACAAGAGTTCAGTATCATAAAGAAGAGATTGTGGGTTACAAACTTAAGAAAAAAATTTATCCTAGATAAGTTCTAGGCGGTGTTGTTCAATAAAAAGGTGCGTTAAAAAGGTTAAAACCATGAATGGGAAAAGAAACAAGTAACAACTGATTCGTCATCCTATTAAACCATATATATCCTGATGTTTTAACCTCTCTCATCGTTTCAATTTCAATGACAAACACCATGCAACCAAATGTTTTCATTGATGCCACAAACGCATAACCAAATGCTAACACAATCGTTTGTTTCGAAATACTAAACACATACTAGTTTCAATTGCCATAAATCCCAACCCTTTGATAAGGATAGAGACAAACCTCAGCCCTGCCTTATCCCCATCTATTAGGAGTTCGATGATGATGCGCCCACCCCCATTGATGAGAAACCAGATTATTATTCAAGTTTACCGGTTATTTTAAATTCTAGTAGATTTTATTTATAACAGATGATATTTTTTAAGAACCCTTAAGGTATGGTTAATGATGAGCATTTACATGGTACATGGAGGGGAAGAAATGGGAAAAAAGTGATATTGATGTACCAAGAAGAAGATGAAATATGACTTAGCTACCCTTAAAAGCTTCCTTTTCTTTATGTATTTTTATGTAAGTCTAATTATAACAATGATAATAGTCACCGGAAAAAAAACTAATGTTCATTAATGTCAAAGATCACTAGTGTTACAATTTGACGAACAATTCATCCATGACTATAATTTTTTAACTTTTGAGACCATAGATGCAGTATGAAGTATGGACATTCTATGGTGACCATCTATGTAAATAACACTAATTTTTAATATTTCCTTGAGGTTTTAATATTAATTAAAAAAAAAGATATTCAAGAGACAACCCAAATATATTCTGTTTAACCATGTATCGAGCACTACCCCGTTGGTCCTTTAAAAAATATTAGTAATGTGAATATATTAACTTAACATACTAAATTGCGTTTTGAATTTTGATCAATAACAAAACTTACATATTAGTTGTTAGATTATAAATCGAATAAAAAGAATTCTAAATTCTCAAAATAAAATATATACAAACACATCCCCATGTCGCCAAAGCTATAAGAGACAGCTAAATGGTGGATGAGGAGTTGTTGCTCGCATTTATATATTCTCCTTCACCGGATTCACCTTTCTCTCTCTCTCTCGGTTTCCGGCAGCTTATGTCTGTCATCTCCGGCGAAATCGTTGCCTGATTTCCCATATACCTTCGTGTCAGTACCTCCCCGGCTCTCTGTTGTTCGCATGTACATGCATGAAATAGACTTATCTTGCGGGTAATACGTTCACCGGTGATGATGATTATTACTGAATAATATACGCAGACTCTGGTGGTTTTCAGGTGAACATTGTTTAGTTATTCTACCAATGCTAGAAAATTGTTAAATTTCCGACGAAACTTTTTTGTTGGAAAATTATTGGTAACGATTATTTCTGACAAAAAAGTTTCTGTTGAGAAAGCGGACAACTTTCTAAAAAAAATTCCCAACAAATTTTCGACAAAATTAGGTGTTAAAGTTCAGATAAATTTCCGACAACTTTCTAAAAAGCACTTTATTTTTAATTAAATTTTAATTTTTGTACTTTTGAAAATTTTCCAACAACTTATTTATATTTATATTTTCATTTTTTGACAACTTTCCAACAATGTATTTAATTAAATTTTAATTTATTTTAATTAATTATCTTTTCTATTTGTTTCTACCGTTCTTCTAGCGAAATGAAAGGGTTACAACTTTTACAACTCGTTTGTGACAAAGTACTGTTAGTTTTCAATTCGTAAAGTATACATTAATAGACCAGATCAGTGGCGGTTGATAATTTTGTGTTCGTTGTTGTTTCGACGTAAATAAGCTGCTTAATTTTTTAAATTTTTTTTATTTTTTTCGTAAGTGGTAGCCTTATACTTTGCTCATGTTTATTTTTAATATTGTTACTTAGTGGTGGAGCTCTTCATATATTATACACACGTCGTGCATTTGTACATATTAAATAAATGCATGCACGTCATATATATTTGATCTTTTCTTCAATACAAACATTTATAAATTAAATATATTCACGCATAAACACAAAACACTTGTCTAAATGATATCCTTGTCAGTGATCTTCGAACTTTAGTTTTGCATATGATGTATGTGAGTAATCGTTGACGGATTACTGAGAAACGTTTTACTTTTTTATTAATTAATACTTTTCAAAAAGCTTTTTATATTTGGATAAGTCTATCATCGGTGATACTCGTTATTCTAGCGGTGTTAACTAATGTACAAGATCTCTTTACGGAACTCGCCTAGTTACAATTATACACTTCCTTTGTTCTTGTAGTTGCCATCTCCGATTAGAAGATTGCAAATCATGTCTGCCTCTCAGCTCTTGCGGATTCTCCAAACCCTTCCAGCATGTAATGACGATGAAAACTGGTAAATCTTATTATGGTTTCCTTCCCAATAAGCTAACATATTTCTTGTATTGTATGTGCTTTATCTCAAGTTAGACTAGCATTGATGTTCTTTGCATATCTTTATCGAAGAATTTGTATTGTATGTGCGGTTCTAAATAACACTTTATTTGGATTCAACAGTGCTTTCAACACAGATGAGCTAAATTCAAGCATGAATAAAAGCTTTAGGTGTACAAATCCCTTTTTGTCTAATGAAAATGATAACCAAGTCGACTTCTGGAACAGTGGGCCAGAACATGATCAAACCAGTAATCATGATGATCATATAGCTTTTAGAAAGTCTCCATCAGCACGAGAGGTTCATCCACATTTGTTAGCAAATGCCACTAGGTTTCGCGTTGATAAGCATTTAGTGGAATATGAATTGCCCGAATTGGTAGTATGCTATAAAGAGAGTGACTTTCATGTTAAGGATAAGTGCATTGATGAAGGAATACATGATCATGAAACTATTTCAATTCATAAGGATAAAAATCATGAGGTTTTATGCAATTCTGTTCCTGTGAATGGAGATGATGATGATGACATGATTGACGCGAGTCTTGATACCGATTATCTTAAGCATGAATGGTTAAGAGGTTCAACCATGGCATGCTGTTCTATGGATGTTGAGTTAAGTTCATCTGTCCAAAATGTAACCAATTTACAAGATGATGTCTCTACTGATCAACAAGATTGGTCACGAACAACCTTCGAATTCCCTATGTCATCTAACATTTACGATGATGATATCAATCGACATCCTCTGCAGGTGCGTACTACCAAATAGTTGTATAGTTCAGATTAGACTTTACACATTTGACCCGTTAGAAATAACAACATAATCCAATTGAAATATTCTTATATACATGTACTATGAGTAATTGAGTATGGTCAGTGATAAACTATTACAATTGTTCGAATTACAGGGTTCTAAAGACGAGTTAGGCGAAAGAGCTATTATTGGAACTGTGGCTGAAAAAGAAGATAAAGATTGTGAATTGAAGAATACATGTAATGAAAGCAAGAAAGAAGAAAGTAATTACACTTTTCATTTTGACACAGCAAGTGTTGTTGATCAAAAAGATGTGGCTTCTGGTTATAAAGTGGCAGTGAAAGATCATGAAACAAGATATGTTGATGGAGAGGCAAGTTTCTCCATGGCAGGTGTCATTTCAGAACTCATCTCATGCTCGAGGCCTATGCCATTTGCGGGTGGCATCTCTACTCGATCAGATGGCAGTGCAACTAGCAATAGATCATTCGCGTTTCCCACGTAATAACACGTACTTAACCAGATAATAATATGTAGAGGTGGCAAGATCAGTGGGTGGGTAACAAGTTCGGGTTAAAATGTTCAATAACTATTAGTACCTGCCAAAACAGGCTAACTTGGTTTGAGTTGACCTGCTAACAATTTTTATTACAATTCATTATTTTCCCCAAAAATCAATAATGTGTGAGTTAATTATCATATTAAAAGATTATTTATTAGAATAACAATCTTAATCTTTGAATAAAAATGACGGAGAAGGTTGTATTCGTTTAAAATATACTAATTTAAACAACTTTCAATACCTTTGTAAACCTATTTGACCCTTTTTATGGCATATTTGATAGGGATAATTACTAAAATGGATAGGTTTTGACCCATTTTTTTTAAAACAAACGTACAAGCCGGCTTAAGCCTGTATGTCCGGTGTGCTTATCGGCTTAGATTATGTCTAGCAGACTTATCGGCTATATTAGCCTACAAGCTAGGCCCGTGGTTAAGCCTTTAGCCAGCATAGCTGGCTAGTGCGAAAGCCCTTTGATTGATCAAGTTGTTTTTTCAAAATGGACATATAAGCCGGCTTGGTTTTTATGTCCATTGGACTTATCTGATAACCTGTATGTCTAGTGGATTTATTAGCCTGCTAACTTATCCGCCGGCTAAGCCTTTAACTACTTAGCCAACATGTCCGAAACAAAACCCTATGATTGGCTGCTTTTATAAATGTCTATAGGACTTATAGGCTGAAAATGATATCCATTTGAAGAAGAAAAAAAGTTTAAAATTGTCAATTTTAGTAATTTTCCCTATTTGATATATAACACAGCTAAAATTGATTCATTTTAATGTAAACAAGTAAAAATGAACCTCTAGTAACATGCATACCAGTTTATCAGTTGCTAGTAAACAATTGCATATTGTTTTCCTCTGGATTTATGGCTTGTGGACACTCTCCTTACTGTGTCTTGAACATGTTTTTCTCCTGCAGACTAGAAACCGAATATACGAGCAGCCCTGTAAGAATGGGAAAAGTAGGGAGGAAAAGATTACAAAAGCACAGAGGATGGAGGAAGGACCTTCTTTGCTGTAAATTTTGAAGTCATAATGCACAGAGTGAGAGATTCTAAACTCATGTCTGGTTAATACCCACGCACGCTCATAAATGTCTTTTGAGGAAACTCTATGTACCCATTATGAGTTTGATTCGGGCATCAAATCGAAGTGAAAACGAGGTGTTTGTTTTTCTCTTGTTTTCAGCTTTATCTAGACTTGGAAATCAAATGGTTATTGTTTCAATTCCTGTCCATGGTCGTGTTTCTGGATGTGACATGTTTTTAACATATTCATATGTGATTTGAGAGTATTTATACGCCATAAGTTTCATCTTTTATATAAAGCATATTGATATTGGAGATCTTTTAGTTAAGGATATGTGATCATGTTCTTTTCTTGATTCTAATTTTTAATAATTTTAGTTACATAAAATTTACTACTTTGACATATAAGGTCCAATTTTTCATTATCTTCGATTTGTATAAATACATTATAACCTTGGATAAACACTACAAAAAATTGAAGCTATGGTGATGATAAAAGTCGTCGGCATAGATTCAAATGTCATCGCTATAGGCTCGCCGTCAAGTACATTCCCAAATCAAAAAAAAATTATTTAAATATTTCTAGACCTACTGAGAAAAAACATTTTAAACTTTTTGTTTTTATTTTTCAGGTTTTTTCAACAACTAATTTTAATACCCAAGGCACGTGGTACTATAAATATGTAAACAAGTTTCCAAAGTCAATCTTTAGAACTCCAAAATGGTAAATAGTCACATTACCATAGATTTTGTGATCAAGTTTACTAAACCTTGAACATGGTTTTGTTATTAGAGATTAAACTAAATAAAATAGTTTTAAGTATTGTGAATTGAGAGAATTTTCACGTGAAATAAAGTAGGTTTGAAATTGATCGATATAATCTCTAAATAGCTTTTTGAATTGATATAATCGTTAAATTAGGTTTTGCTCTGCCACCGGCACATTAACCAATGTATTAAAATCCAAGTTTGCAGAAAAGTCAACGCATAGTTCTTTGACACCAACGCATGATGCCAACGTATAGTGCTCTGACACTAGTGTACTGTGCGCTGCCCTTATCGGCTCTAAAGTTTTTGGGATTTCAAACCTTATTTAAGTGTAATCTTAGGGTATTGAAATTAACTCTTTCCCTGCAATTTTTTGACATTTTCAAAGTGAATTTGAGTGCTTACTTCACCACGGTTTGATCTAGATCAAGCATCAATAACATTCAATCAACCCTTGAAGATCCAATCATGCCTAACAGCGACTAATCTCCTTTATGATCATCTTCGGGTGATGGGTTCTTGTAAGAGTTATATTTATTTTGTTTAACATAGGTTTATTGGATTATTTTGTAGTTAGACATTACAAATTCAATTGTGGTTTGGTTAATTTAAACGTACTGTTTGTGTTTCAAATATCCATCTATTATCATTCGATTTTAGTTTTCTTGCATCATGAACGTTTTGGTAATTAGGAGGTATTTGGCATCTAAGATTGGGTAATTGAGCTCACGAGTTAGTATTAAAAACTTATCATTGACTATCACTTTAACCAGATTGTTACAAGTTTATACTTATATGTTCTTCAAACTAGGTGAGTTTTTATGAATCTTTGAACTCGGATTCAGGAAGAGACTGTTTTTTTCTTAATAATTAACAAAATCTTAATCAGGTTCTTTGCTTTGCAAACATTTAAATTAACTCACAACCAGTAGTTGTTTTCATACGTGGCTTATATTTTCCACAAATTCCACGTGGAGACAACGTTACTTATCTGTACTAGCTATAGGTACGTAGCTAAGTCTTTCAAATTAACTTGTTTTAATCCAACCAGTTCTATGTGGAGACGGCGTTAATCACCCACCGACCTACCATAGTGGTATGAAAGAGTGTAACTACTAGGAAGATGGAAGTTGTATATTCTGATTAGAAAATATACATTTTTTCACATGTTGAATCATTTACATAAACTTTGGTGCTTTTTTGTTCATATTTTTGTTAGAGTGAGCCTTAGGACCCTTTAATTAGATTTTATAGATATCAGGTTCATTCTATTCATTCATATTATTATAATAAAATTTAAGCTTATTAGATCTTTTTAACAACACAGGCTTCAAAATGCATGTCTACTTGTACTGTTGTCCTCAACCTGAGCAACTTTAAAAAAAATGACTGACTTGGCAGGTTCATTTGCTCAACTCCACCATTGTTATTAACAACTGTCCGATTATAGATGTATTGATAGCTTGCGAGATGATCTTATCCGTACAACTTTCTCTGTCATGATCACTAAACATGCATGCTACTGAAATATGTGTTATGTAATCTATGTGGATGTTTATTTGGACTTCAGCGTTTAACATTCTATCAAAATATGTGTTTTTTTTTCATTTGTATGGAGATTTATCAAGACTTCACCTATCTCAGTTTCTCAAGTAAGGATTTTCATTCAATGCATGTGTACTTTCAAGACCACAGTAATTTAATCACTGGCGGTGAACCGATTTTTAACAGATGCAGGAAACCGATATTTAACAGATGCAACCACATCAAGCACTTATTATTTTAAACTAAATGAAGTGGAAATGTTGTTGGGGTTTCCTACAAATTATACGAGAGGTCATTAATGTATTAGCAGGACTAAAAAAATTGTAGTGTAAATAAAAGTTTGAAAAAAAAAGCTCTAAATGGTCGTTTACCTTAACATAATAACCGGTTTAAGTGGGCACGCGTGACGTCACCTTAAACGATCATTTCGTTTTATATATGTTCAAAAACGTACGAGCTGCCTACGTACACCTGTCACTAGATGACATCAACCCTTTATCCGCAAATGGTCGTTGTGTATTTGTAAACGACCATTGCAGTTGGTTGAGACTTGAGATTAAATTTCAGATTAAATAAAGAATTATGGGAAATTTTAGAACCGTTAAAAATTTTGGGTGTGTTTTAATTTGATATAAAAATAGTGAGCAGTACGTCCTACCAACAAACTGGTGACAAAATAGCGCAAATGCCTCCTTGTAAATTGAAGCCTCCTCTCCCTAAAAAGGGCTCCATTAATACGGATTTTATGCACTACTTTCGTTTTGAAACTCTCTACTTTGTGCTTTGCGTACTCTCTCTCTATATATATATATATGCACACGCACGCACGCACGAACATATATACACACATACGTGTGTCTGTGTGTGTATGTCTACACATATATAACTGAGAATCTTGTCCAACTCTAGTAATATAAATTTCCAGGAGAAGCGAGAAAAGAATATCTCCTTCAAACTATACATAGTACGTATATATATCAGAATATATATTGTAGTAATCTGTAAGGTGAGCAAGTATGGTGTTATTACTAATTACCATGTTGTGTGTTACACTCTCACTTTTGACCACTAATGTTGCTTCTCACAATACTCATCAGCTCCAAGCTTCCCATGAGTTAGGTAATGTTTACATAGCTGTGTGTATATGTGTATATATGTGTGTGTACGATTGTGTACGTGTGGTAGTAATTAAGTATGTATACTTTGTGCAGGTAATGGCTACCTGCTTGATCATCCTGCACTGCCAAGAAAGTTGATGTTCAATAATAAGGTAGGTATATATATCCTAGCTCAACAAGAATATATCTACAAGTCATAAAGAGTTTAATTTCCATAATATCTTAGGGTTGAATATGGGTTTTTTTTATATGAATCAATCAGATTGAAGGCCATGAAGCTAAGGATTTGGTGTCTTCCATTGGGCAAAATAAAGTTTCTACAGGTAGCTGTTCAACTATTCATCATTATATGGCATTGTGGAAACCCTAATTAAATTCACCACACTAAATTGTAATTCAGAAATTATTATGTGGATGTGTTAATGTTTAGAACCCTAAAACCATGTATGGAAATTATGTAAACACTGAAACTCAAATAATTATGATAGATTTCTGATGGAAAAACATGTATGAGAACAGTTTGGTTTTTGGAGCCAAACGACTTAGCAGGAGCAATCTCTCTCTTTCGAGATAAAGGAAAGGTTTACTTTCATCTTATTCGGACTTGTAAATGTTTTTTTATTAATGAGATTTTATAGGATAAATTTATTCTTTCTTAGAATATCATGTACAAGTTATAGAATGTCTAAAACCCTAAAGATTCAGCTTTTCGTTTATATCTATAGTAATTAAGATTCACAACCATCTATAATTATGTCTTCAAATGAAACTAAAAGAAAAATGATCAATTTAACAACTAAAACGCTGGTAATTACACACCACACACAACTTAACAATTTGGTATGTCATGATATGCATCTAACAATTTATATGTCTTCACATTTCACTAGTACTAGGATTTTACTAATTATGACATCAATGCACACTCGCATCATTTCAGAATTCATTATGCGGTTATAATATGCTTGTCTCTACTGCTAATTAAAATTTTTGACATCTGTGTGTATACAGGTGAATCATACAAGAAAGAACAAGAAGTAAATGTGATAATGCATGCAGCAAAAGGGACAAGGCAGGAATGGAGAGAAGGATCCGACCCGACTCATGAGTTCTTTACGATGGATTATTCACACGTGAGAAGACGACGTCCCATACATAACAAATCATATCGTCAGACCATCAATAATTCTCCATGATATGTAGCTTTCAAAATCAGAAAACAAGAAAGCATGTAGGAATTATTTATATAGATAGAAAATATTAGTTGGTTTATAAGGGAATGAATGTGTGGAAATTTTTGTCTGAGCGCTATGTAATGGCCGACATAAGGAGGGAGCAAAAGCTTAATGTTTTTTTTGACGAATGATGACCCTACGTGTGGTTTTTTTATGTATTTACATTCTCTTTGTTCTCTTTTAAGAAAAACCAAAAGGCTTATATCTTTCATATATATGTGGTGTCTGACTTTTAATAAGTTAATGAAATTGAATATATTGTCAAATAAGAGCAAGGGAACTTTATGCTATCAGAAACTTCGATGGTCGATTTTTAAAACCAGAATGAAACCATAAATACTAGCTAGGGAGTAGTGGGTTTAACCATAGGATTAAATGTCTGAGTCGAAACAAAAACCATAGTGTGATGAATCAATGCTGTGACTGCAGATCCATCATGATTATGCTTAATCTTGTATACCCACTTATAAGAAACAATGTTGTTGTCATTAGGGGTTGGCACACAAGTGGTTCGAACGTAAAGCGACAATCTTAGAATGCATCGCATCCCACCATAGTAGCTAGCCATTTCTGAGCCTCCTGAAAGGTAGTGGGCTAAGTAGAATTAAAAGTGGTAAAGACATGGAAAAGGACATGATCAAAAAGCTTTCTCGGGTGACGAGCATGATTCATGAGAGTGTATGAGCTGGAATGGAAGGAGGAAGAGGATGGTGAGGTGGGGGTGATGGTGGTGAGAATTGAGGATGAATGATAGATTACGAATGTATGGTGGAGGTAGTAGAAGAAGTAGAAGCAAAATGAATGTTAGAAATGTCAAATAAAGTCTCATGAAAAGAGACACGATGATATGATAGTATGACTAGTACAAGGATCATACATCAATAAGCATGATGAACTGAAACATAACCAAGAAATAAACGAGTGGGTCTCATTATGAGTAGTTACAACAAATACTTGTATCAATGGTAATTTTCTTAACATTACTACTTACTAAATCTACTTACTACCATCACCTAATTAAAAATATGTTTCTTTATCATCTTTGATTCATCTCTTAATTTCGTAAAATCATAAACTCTTTTTACTAATATTTCGTTTATATTTATGACTTCACTCGGGCCATTCAAACAATAACATTTTTTTTGTCAATTGAAGTTGTCATTTTCATTATTCAATTTAAAGTTATAACAAATAACTTTATGATCATACTTATCTTTTAACTCATCACTATTTTGATGTGAATTATTTGTATTATAACGACTGGAGTTGGAAAATACCTCACTCTTTTCACGATTAGAGAAGAGTATACGTGTGTGAGTGAGGGTGGTGTGAAAATAAAGCACATGTCAAGTCAACTCACATGCAATTTTCACACAACTCTCACATGGAAGGAATATTCCCGTGGTGCATGTAAAATTAATAATTGTTAATCATTTTTAATAAATAATTAAAATCAACTAAATTTAACTAAACTTAAACAATAACATACAATAATATGCCATTGTTGGAACTGGCCATGCCAAAGAACGCGTCCCAAAAGCAAAGGTCATATGAAGCCATAACTTCAAGCATAACAAACTGGTGAAGATGATCGCCACGCGAAAACTGACCTCATCATGAATTGAAGCATTTACGCCACTCCCAATGCGTGCAATTGAGGATACCGAGCATCCTGGTAAAACCAGTCTGCCCTCGCTCATCAACCCAATGTCAAAACCATGGAACCTCTCTCACCAAATTGTCTTTAATTCATAGAAATAATTGTCACGTCATTCGAAATCGACTTCAAAACGTCTCTGTTGTGTTAGGGGGTTCCTCCACAAAATAATCTTTCTAAACGTCTTTGCGGGTATTTGAGCTCCTTCACAAAGTAATCTTTCTCTAAAAATTTGTTAATAGCTATGCAAGTTCCTTAACTTATGAATGTCCTACCATGAATGCATAATCTATTAATTTGTGCAATATGTAAGTTACACATACATAATAATGGAAGAAATTCATAACAGATACAATATTTTCATAAGCGTATTTACAAGAACCTACACTTATCTATTTCTCGGAATATTAAAGGATTTGCATTGCTTTCCAGTACATAATCATCATTAAAAGTTACATTAAAATCATCAAAGCATCCTAATCTAAGTGATAAAGAGTTTTAGCCCATAAAATCCACAAACCAAACTTGCAAAGATGGATGAAAACATGAGTAATCAAGAATTTATCAAATCAAAACAAGAAGAGGTTGGTTATGCCGTGTTAAATTCTTAATTTGAGTGCTTAATATTCAGTCATGGCTTCTCTTCCTTCAATAAGTGTTCAAACCATTTTAGATGCTAAAGAGAATTTAGGTTTGCTCTCAAAAGTAGATCTAGCAATTGCTTGAGAACTTGGTCAAGGCGCACCATAATGGCTCACACGACCGTGTCATGTATGGCCGGATTTGTGTCCATGGTCAAATTCCAATTTTTTCACTTGTTAAAACTGTAAAATTCAAATCAAACGTCGTTAAGTGTCGATCAAAATACATGTGAAACAAAAAAGATGATATGTATTATTAACATGCCATAATTCTCTATTTCATATTGCTTGTTTATTTAATTAAATCCCTCCCCAGAGTCAATTATATTATAAGATTTTCTAACATCTATATATTGCCTATAAATAGAAAGAAGAAAGTATATATATATACATACATATATATATATAGGGGAGGGATCCCTTAAAAACCATGTTATAAATTAAAACCATGAAAACCGGAGGTTACATATATGTAAGTACGTGTTGCAAAGTTTACCACTAAGAGTTACGTACATGTAGGAGTTATGTATATGTAAGTACGTGTTATCAAGTATAAACTAAGAGTTATGTGCATGTAACTCATACAAGTTACGTATATGTAAGTTTTTTGTCATCATCGTCGTTCCTTCGAGTTTAAAATAAAAAATATATAATGACCTTAAAAAATAAGGTTGAGGTTTACTCAAATATATTTTAAACAATTAAAAAGTTAAATAAATTATAAGTTATTTGATTAGGTAGTGGTGGTTTTTACGGTTTTTAATATACATATGTATGCACCTAAAAAAGTAATTGAATATATATGTAAATACATACATATATACCTATATCTATAAGCTAGCTTAAAACCCATGTATTACTAAGGTTGACATTTAGACTCAAACCAAACTAACTTTAGGGTGAGGGATTCGGTTAATAGATGTGAGATTAAATAATTGATTTTATTTGAGTATTGAACAAAGGAATTAGTGAGGTTTTATTTAGACACTATCTATCTAATTAAGAAATCATGATACTTTGAAAGAGATTATTATAGAGAAAAAATGTATAGGAAAATCAGCAATTAACCTCACAAGATGAAACGTTTCATCATAGTTACTTCTTTATTATATATATTAGACAAATATAATAAATAAGTAAACGAGTGTGTCAATTGTTATAATTCTATAAGACCATTTACTTTCCCCATTTCCTTGCTTAGTTTTTAAATTCTTTATTGTTATCATTTTTACTAAATAAGTATGTTTCATTCTTCTCTTTCTTAACTACTAAATCTTTATTATTAACTATGTGATGTTTTTATCTAATTTATATAGTACATGAGTTTCTAGCCTAGTTTGTATATCTATATATATAAGATCTTTTTTCAATCTTGAAGAGACCATCTTCATTATCTAGATATGAGTTAAATGTCTTTTGGTCAACAATAAAAATATAGACAGCAAAAAATAAAACATGAGTATTGAAATAACAAAAAAGACATAAACGAGAGTCCAAAAAGGTATTTAGGGTTTAGTGTCAACAATAAAAGTATAAAATTGCACCAAGGAAATATAAATTATCCCATTTCATCAACAAAACCAAATTCTTTAATTTGGAAATAAAATATCTCCTTTACATTGAAAGACAAAAGAAACATTTTCAATGGTACGAAATATACGCTTTCGATATGGAAGTATACAGTCAAATGCAAAGCTCAAACCCCAATATTCCGATATGTGTTCTCACAAGTTACAAAAACATGTTTGGTCCAACATAACCACATTTTTTAATATGTGATAATGTTAAATAATTTAATATTACTTCAGTTGTGTTACTTTGGAAGAAAGTGACTTGTAGTTCGTCAATAGCTAGCTGGCACAAGAGTAGTGTATGTCATGTTTTCAATAAAAATTCAGTTTTGAGTTCTTTTATGTAATCTTGTCATTTTTAAAATAGGAAAAGGGCTATAGATTCCAATTGTGATAAACTCATAACAATATTAGTGTTATCTGATTCTCTATATACATCTTTATTTCTTATTATTTAGATTTTTTTACACCTCTATCAGGATTTTTAACTTCATCTCCTTTTTTAAATTTAAGAATAATGATTTTTTAAATATAGAGATTCACTAATCATTAATTTTTATAATTTTTATTAGTATCTAAGAGAAAGAAAAAATAATAAAATAAATATTTGTAAAAGAGCAAGATAAAGATAGAGATAAAGATAGAGACAGAGATAAAGATAGAGAATGAGAATGCGTGTGAGATTAAACAAGTTTAGAGCGAAATAAAATTTAGATAAATATTATAGAAATTGGCATGAAGATGCTGTTGTGAATGCTTTTAGTGGTGTTCAAATTCGGATATCCGGATTTTTATATATCCAATTAAAATAGAAACGCTCCAAAAAGACATAACCAGATCCTTTAAATGACTGTTCTTGATCTGTTCAGTATTACACTAGTCGAAATCCTAAAACAAGATTGAAATTAAGGGCTTTTCAAGTCTAATCATATATAAATAGTCCAATATGACTATTTAATTACCTAATGTGTCTGAACTTTTCATTTTGTAGAAAGTAAATGCAGGTGAACTTGTGGATCATATGAAATCTTTGTGCTGATTTGATTGAATCTTGTCAAAACTTTCACATGATTTTATGATTTTCTCTCCTTAAATGAACTCGGGTGCATAACATAAAAGACTTATAGCATGTATAGTTACAAAAATTGTGTTGCTAGCGTGATATGTATATACATAGTGTTATAATATCACAATAATTAACACAAGATTAGTGTTATAACCTTAAGAACTTTAAAGAGAATTGCAAGAGCAAGAAGAAGAGAAATGTATAACTTATGAAAATGTATACAAGAGGTGCATCTTCTTCTCTACATTGAGATGGTATTTATACTACAAAGATCAATCATTTTGGTAGACAAGTAAAACTATTTAGCATAGTAAACTTATCTACAAGTTTGACAAAGAGTTCATCCACTTGCTATGGTAATAATTCATAATACTCCCCCTTGGATGACACTTTTCAAACTTCAAGAGTTTAAGTACTGCCTCATTAAAAACCTTGCTAAAGAAAAACCCAGTGGGAAAAAACCTTAGCTAAGGAAAAAAGAGTGCAGCTTATAACTCCCCCTCAAATTGTCTTCTGTAGATCATCACATTGTGTGTACATGCCGCATGCCAATATCATAAACATGTTTTCTGAAAGTTGTTTTTGGAAGTGCCTTTGTGAAAAGATCAGCTGAATTATTGCTAGATTGAACGTATCTCATTTCAACTTGTTTATCTTTAATAAGGTCTTGAGTGTATGAAAAGAATCTTGGTGGTATATGTTTTGTTCTGTCACTTTTGATATACCCTTCTTTCATTTGTGAGACACAAGCTGCATTATCTTCATAGATTGGTGTTGCATTTCTATCTTTCTCCAATCCACAAGAAGTTAATATAAGTTGTGTCATAGATCTTAACCATACACATTCTCTTGAAGCTTCATGTAGTGCAATGACTTCAGCATAATTTGAGGATGTCGCAACGAGTGTTTGTTTCTGAGAGCGCCATGAAATCGCAGTTCCTCCATTCTTAAATATGTATCCCGTTTGAGATTTTGCTTTATGAGGATCAGATAAATAACCTGCATCTGCATAACCAACCAACCCTTCTTTTGAATTATTAGGATAAAACAAGCCTAAATCAATAGTACCTCGAAGATATCGAAAAATATGTTTAATCCCATTCCAGTGTCTTTTAGTAGGGGCTGAACTAAATCTTGCTAACAAATTAACTGCAAAAGAAATGTCAGGTCTCGTACAGTTAGTAAGATACATAAGAGCTCCAATTGCACTGAGATATGGTATCTCTGGACCAAGGACCTCTTCATTATCTTCGCAAGGACGAAATGGATCATTATCAACATTGAGTGATCTAACAACCATCGGTGTGCTTAAAGGATTTGCTTTGTCCATATTGAAACGCTTTAAGAGTTTCTCAGTATAAGTCGACTGATGTACAAGTATTCCATTATGCATATGTTCAATCTGCAAACCAAGACAATATTTGGTTTTTCCAAGGTCTTTCATTTCAAATTCTTTCTTTAAAAGAGCAATTGTTTCATTAATTTCCTTTTGCGTCCCAATTATATTTAGATCATCAACATACACAGCTATGATCACATATCCTGATGTTGTCTTCTTAATGAAGATGCATGGACAAATAAGGTTACTTGTGTATCCTTTACTTGTCAAATAATCACTCAAACGATTATACCACATCCGTCCAGATTGTTTGAGTCCATACAAGGATCTTTGTAATTTGATGGAATACATTTCCTTAGGCTTTGAGTTTAATGATTCGGGGAATTTAAAACCTTCAGGAATTTTCATATAGATGTTACTATCTAGTGATCCATACAAGTAAGCTGTGACAACATCCATAAGACGCATCTCTAAATTTCTAGAGACTGCAAAGCTGATTAAGTATCTAAAGGTTATTGCATCCATAACAGGGGAGTATGTTTCCTCATAATCAATCCCTGGCCTTTGTGAAAAACCTTGAGCTACAAGTCTAGCTTTATACCTTGTAACTTCATTTTTCTCATTTCGTTTTCGTACAAAAACCCATTTGTACCCTACAGGCTTTACGGACATAGGAGTAATAACAATAGGTCCAAACACCTTTCGTTTGTTAAGTGAATCTAATTCAGCTTGCATAGCTCCTTTCCATTTATCCCAATCATGTCTATTTTGACAGTCACTAACTGATTTTGGTTCAGGATCATCATCTCCACTCATGATGTCACTTGCTACGGAATAAGAAAATATTTCATCAATACCTTCCATTTCATCTTGATTCCATAAGATATGTGTGTGACCATAGTTAATTGATATTTCTTTGTTAGTTTCATCCAAATCCTCCTCATGAGAGGTTTTGGTATTAAGCGTTTCATCAAGATCATTCACTTTATTGTCAACTTCCTTTTCATGAGTTTTTCTTTTTCGAGGATTTTTATCCTTGGAACCGATTGGTCTTCCTCGTTTCAAACGTCTCTGAGATTCATGAGCCATTGTGTTATCTATTTGCTTATTTGGAATCTCAACTCGAGCTGGAGCATTAGCAGCTGGTATATGAGACTTAGTAACTCTGCTTGTATCAGTAAATGCATCAGGTAATTGATTTGCAATTTCTTGCAAGTGTATTATCTTTTGAACCTCTGTCTCACATTGTTTAGTTACTGGATCAAGATACAATAATGAAGGAACATACCATGATACATCATTTTCTTGTTTTTTTCTTTTCTCCCCCTAATGCCGGGAAAACTGACTCGTTAAAGTGACAATCAGCAAAACGTGCTGTAAATACATCACCCGTTAAAGGTTCAAGATATCTTATGATGGAAGCTGATTCATATCCAACATATATTCCCAACCTTCTTTGAGGACCCATTTTTATACGTTGTGGTGGTGCAATAGGGACGTATACAGCACACCCAAAAATTCTAAGGTGGGAAATGTTTGGCTCATTGCCAGAAACAAGTTGTAAGGGAGAGTATTTAAGATTTGCACTTGGTCTCACACGAATTAGTGATCCAGCATGAAGAATTGCATGACCCCAAATAGACACAGGGAGTTTTGTCCTCATTATTAATGGTCTAGCTATTAGTTGTAGACGTTTGATTAACGACTCAGCTAAGCCATTTTGTGTGTGTACATGAGCAACAGGGTGTTCAACAATAATTCCTACAGACATGCAATAATCATTAAAAGCATGTGATGTGAATTCACCAGCATTATCAAGTCTCACCCTTTTAATAGTATAATCAGGAAAATGTGCTCGTAATTTGATAATTTGTGCAAGAAATTTTGCAAATGCTACATTACGAGTTGATAACAAACAGACATGAGACCATCTACTTGACGCGTCTATCAAAACCATAAAGTATCTGAATGGTCCACATGGTGGATGAATTGGCCCACATATGTCTCCTTGAATTCTTTCAAGAAACAAGGTGATTCCTTTTCAATTTTTACAGGCGAAGGCCTTGTAATTAATTTCCCAAGAGAACAAGATGTACACAAAGGAATTTTATTCGATTGTGGGATCTTTTGATATTTCAATGGGTGCCCATGAGTGTTTTCAATTATTCTTCTCATCATTGTAGATCCTGGATGGCCTAATCTGTCATGCCATAAGTTAAGTGTTTCAGGATCACAAAATTTTTCTTTAACTGCCATATATGCCTGAGGCACATTAATGTGTGTATAATGTAAACCAGACTGAAGCATTGGCAGTTTTTCTAATATTCGATCTTTGCTTATGATATGCAAATATTTTCACTATCAACAGTCTTTGACTGAGTATCATATCCATTATGATATATGTTTTTAAAACTCAACAGATTTCTTGTTGATTTTGGGGAAAATAAAGCATTTTCTATTATAAGCTTTGTACCATTTGGTAATGCTAAATTAGCTTTTCCCACTCCTTCTATCAGGTCTGTAGGTCCTGATATTGTATTAATGATTCCTTTTGTTGGTTTAAGCTCAAAAAAATATTTCTTAGACCTAAGTATAGTATGTGTGGCTCCACTATCGCTATACATATATCTGCTTCATTTGTTTGATCTTGCGCTCCAATGATGTTCATTTTAATCTTGAAAGTATAAAAAAAATTAATAAGTGAATAACGACGATATTGTTATATTTTAACGAGAACTTTATTTAATTGAAAGAAAACATTACATGAAGAAAAATACATAATTAATAAATATGAAAACACTTAATTGTTGCATATAACTATTATGGTCAAGCAACATGTGTTTCAGAGTTCCATGTCAAAGTCTGCAGTGTTCAACTCAACGTTGAGATTATCAAAATTATCAACATGGTTCACTTCCTTCTCTTTCCTTTTAAGAGAGGCTTGGTATAGCTCACATAAATGTGGAGCTGTGCGACAAGCCTTTGACCAGTGGTTTGTGCTACCACATCTAAAACAGGAAGTGCCATTGTTTTCGGACCTACCAGCTTCATTCCCTTTGTGTTGGTTAAAATTGTTATTTTGTGGAGCGTGGTAATTGATTGTTCTTTGATTTCTACCACGGCCATATCCACGGCCACGACCACGTCCACGACTATAAAAGTTACCTCGGTAATTATAATTACCCTTGAAAGAATGGTTGCGACCATTAGGGTAACTTTTATCAACAGAACCACGACCACGACCTCTTCCCCACTTTCTTCCAGAGTTTTTAGTAGCAACATTAACTTCTGGAATTGCTAATGATCCCGTGGGACGAGCTTGATGATTTTTCATCAAAAGCTCATTATTTTTTTCTGCTACAAGGAAGGAATGAATTTAAATCAGAATATCTTTTAAACTTTTGCAACCTATATTGTTGTTGCAAGTTTATATTTGATGCATGAAATGTGGAGAAAGTTTTCTCCAACATATCTTCCTCAGTAACATTTTGTCCACAGAATCTGAGGGTCGAGCATATCCTGAACAAAGCAGAGGTGTACTCGTTTACCTTTTTGAAATCCTGGAACCTGAGATTGTTCCATTCATCTCTAGCAGTGGGAAGCAGAACTTCCCTTTGGTGATCAAATCTGCTTTTTAAATCTTTCCATAAAATATATGGATCTTCACAATTTGAATATTCAAATTGTAACATTTCATCAATATGCTTATGTAAAAAGACATCAGCTTTCGCTTTGTCTTGTTCCGAGCAAGCATTTCCCTCTTGTATAGTTTCTAAGACACCCATGGATTTAAGATGTCTTTTTACGTGGGCCGTCCACGGCATATAGTTTTCTCCATTGATATTAAGAGCCGGGAATTCAATTTTTGCAATGTTCGACATTTTTGTTTGCTAAACAAGAATTAAGCAAATAGTAAGATAATTATTAGAATCCATATATATCAATAAGCATTGCGATACAATAAAGCGGTAGAGCTATAAACAAATATAAAATAAGAAAAGTTTAAATTCTTCAGGTGGTAGTTCAGCAATGGGGATAAGAATTAAAATGAGCATTATGGTTGCCAGTACTAAAACCGGGTGTATCATCTTTGAAAAGTTGCCTTGGATAAACTTGAGAAAAGAGATAATCTGTTTATTGAAAATAGGTTGATAGTGGTCAATTTATAGTTTAAAATTATAACCGTTTTGTAACGGCTATGTACAACGGCTATATAACCGTTTATAACGGCTAATAACCGTCGTGTGTGTATATATCGACAACAGTTTTAAATAAAATAGATAAGTATAATATTATGTTATAAAAACATGTATGTAGTTTATAAAAACAATAGAGAATAAGAACGACAGGTTAGAATAAGACGTTAGTACGAATAAACATAATCAAAATGTTAGTTGTATAAAGTTAGTTGACATATAATAAAATGTTAGTTGCATAATAAAAGTTAGATGCATAAATAATATGTTAGATGAATAAGTAAAAGTTAGTTGACATAAAATAAAATGTTAGTTGCATAATCAAAAGTTAGATGCATAAATAAAAGTTAGCTTGTTAGTAGTCCCATGGTTATCAAGATGTCCATAATATGATCTCCTTTATGCTTATTTTATTTATCTTAGTTATCTTCTCAATATAAGATATTATATATTATTACTTAATGAAGTCCTTACCTTAATTAATGGATGACTTTGTGCTTTATTGATCTTCTTGATTAGAGTTTAAGAGCTCTCGTGCTGATAACGTGTTATAATATCACAATAATTAACACAAGATTAGTGTTATAACCTTAAGAACTTTAAAGAGAATTGCAAGAGCAAGAAGAAGAGAAATGTATAACTTATGAAAGTGTATACAAGAGGTGCATCTTCTTCTCTACATTGAGGTGGTTTTATACTACAAAGATCAATCATTTTGGTAGACAAGTAAAACTATTTAGCATAGTAAACTTATCTACAAGTTTGACAAAGAGTTCATCCACTTGCTATGATAATAATTCATAATACATAGTAGTTATTTGCTGGTCAGTATTTTATTTTTGATATTAGAGAAAACTTTTAGAAAACAAACTAGTTGAAGACCAACCGGTCCCTTGATGTGTATAAAAGTAGTTTATTTATTACGTGTTTGAGAGTTTAATTCTCATGGTAAATAAAGATGTGGATTTAATAGTATCATTAGAGAGAGTGAAAATTATATGTTTTTAAAATAATAAATTAAACTGAAAAAATTATCGGATATAAACTGAAGTTGGTGAAAAAAAAAATTTAAACATATATTATCATTCCCTTTTAACATTTGTTCCAAAATTTACATTTAAATGCTTTCATTTTAACATTCTAGATTCAATTAGCTGGAATTTTCGATCTGGTTTTTGATGTCCTGCATGCGTTAACTTATTGGCACTTTTAGGCATTTTCTGACAATTTACAACATATTTTTTAATGTTCGTCACCAACAAGTCATTATTAAATCTTGAGATATGTATATGTTTCCCTACGTATATAGTATCATGCATTGTGTGCTTTTAGCAACACTTTTGAATACCGAACCCACACACCCACTAATATACTCTTAAACGTCATTGATGGAACTTGAACCTTCACCATTTTAAAGAAAACACCACAACACTATAGTACTATCGAGCAAAATATCCGTTGGTGCTTCTAGCAATACTTGATCTCTTACGTCTCCCCTTCTTGGAATATTGAGCCGAGATGTGTTAAGGGCAAGATCGGACAGGACCGACCGGACCTGAAAAAGGAAGTCTTGGATTTTGAGACCGGAGACTGGACGGTCTGGACCTGAAGTAACTCGGTCTGACTTGGTCCTATTGAGCCGGATGGACTAATGGAGAATGGCTTGGGCCAGACTTAATATTGGTCTGACTTCATTTTGTGGGCTGATTTTATATTTGAGCCTAAGGCCGAATACTGGTGGGACTAAAGCTTCCATTATATGTATTTGGGCTAGAATTATTCTCAACCGATTTGAGCTTATTGTGTTTGGTTTCAACTTGGCAACTTCAACGCTCCCTTTTTTGCTGTTATTCTATCTTTCATTTTTTATACCATTTATATAGTAGAATTTCAAGGTGCATTAATTTGATCGTTAGGCGAAGGGCCGTGTGCTTCAGATAAATCAAAGGGGAAGTTGATTGTTGATGATGTTTTTGTTGATGCACCTCTCCATGAGATCGATGAGACTATAGTTTCTTTTGGTTAGTTTAACCGGTCCTCCTTTTTTATTTGAGAACTATTTTTTGGAGTTACTGTTATATATTTCTGTAATTGATTAGCTTTTTGTACTGTCTTATGAACCTGATTTATTTGATGATTATTTTTATTTATGACGGTTTTGTGATTTGAGTATTTAGTCTTTATTATTGTTGTTTTGAATCATAAGTGTAATAATGTTTGCTGATAATCAATGGGTTTGATTTTCATAAAATAAGAACTGTGTTTTCAAGAAATAGGTAATTGTCTGAAAAATGTGGATTGTTTGTTATCTCACAGTTTTTTTCACAGCAGTTTGTTAGTCTAACTTTAGTTTTTACCTTGAAATTGTTTGAATTATAGTTTCAAACCTACAAATTCATGATGTTATCTCTACCCTTGAAAGAAAACATAATTAACTTTTTTATTTTATCTATTGTTCGCAAATATGTTCTTTTGTAATCAAATGTTATATATGGTCTAATTTGTGGTGATTTTTGGTTTTAGGTTGGCATGCGGGAATAAATATAGATTGATCATCATCATCGTACATGTGTTCCGTTATTTAATCTAAGAGAAAGTTTAATCGTAGTCACCATGAGTGGCTAATATTGACTAAACACAATATTCTGTTTGTTGAAAAGATGAAAGCAAATTATCTTATTGCAGTATGTGTTATGCATTAGTGTTAATTACTCTGTTTTATGTGTTAACTTTATAATTCTATTTGCAGGTTGTAGAAGTCTCAAATTTAAAGATGAAAATCATTGTCATGCTAAATGTCAATTTGTTGCAATTGTGTTTTCAATCTGTAATAAACAGTAAGATTAATAATATGGACCACACATACCTAACCTAATATAATTACAGTTACCTATTTCTTCAAAAACCAACTACACGTCTACACCATCATTTAGTGATGTGTTATCATAGTATATGTCATCACCTTCTCTTAGAGGTGCACATCCGAAACTGGTTTCAAAACCTAAATAGGTTCCAAACCCAGATAAAATCTCTAGAGAAACCAGTTTGAGAGAAACCAGTTTCATTCATCCCCACTTTTTTTGTCAGTAATGTAAATTTTCGATTCGATAGAATAAGTTGTCGCCCGGTAGTGTCGATATTTAAATATATATATATAGAGAGAGAAAGAGAGAGTTCCCAGTCCCCAAAATAGTTACTTTCGCCCCCGCCCCCTACAATGTAGTTCACGCTCGCCACTTATCGGCAAAGGTGGGTGGGTTCACCCCGATATTTACGAGCCAAGTTCACAAACTAGTGTATCATGTTGCCTGCTTTGCTTCTTCTTCAACTCTAAATGAGGTTTTTATATTTAAAGAACTAAAAACTACTAAATGAGGTTATAAATTTAGAAGGTAATTATAAAGTTATTAATATACTAACTAGTATTAGAAAGAACTTAACCTTTTCAAATGCATGTAATTTCTACACTCTACGGGCTCATATAAACTATTCGCTATAAAAGGTCTTTATTACTTAAAGTTAATAAAATTTACTTGAGATATATAATGTTAAGAAAGATTAAATATATCGATCATCTTAAAGAAACATTTAGAAAAGTTATTAGAAACAATATTAATCAATTAACATAGTATAAAACATGAAATTAAATTTAAACTTTTATATATAGACATATGCATGCATACACATATACATATTGACAACTAAGTTTACAACTTACGTGATACAAATGACTAGATAACCCAAACCAGCAAACTCTGTCGGAATACCCAAAATTCGATACATCAGCGATGGGGTAGTGGGACTAATATGATATCGGTATGATGTTGATAAAAGAACACTTCATGGATTTAGGTGCGGGTATGGTATTATATGATTCTTGACATGATTGCTAGAAATTATATAAATGCTTACCCGAACCATATAACCAGAGAACTTAATTTCAAATTTTTTTTTTTATTTTTCCTTGAACATTGTCACGTAGTGATTTATCCTATTAGCTTCATTACGTAGAATATGAACTTGATTTTGTGATATTAGTTTAATCATATTATTTAAATTTTATATGCTATAAATAATAATCTTGTCTTTTGGGATTCATATCATCATAAGATTTAACGTTATAGACATTTCAAACAAGATATGTGATGATGATATATATGTGATGCATCATTTTTTTTGCTATAATCGTTAAAAATAATATAAAATAATATAAAATATAGAATGGTAAGAAAAATATATATACGTAAAAATCTCAATTAAGTATTTTCAACAAACTAATTAATATATCTGACAACCACAAATAACCTTCATATACCTTCTTTAGAACGATTAACTCACCCACATACTAAATCATATATCTAAATCTACATATTTTATACATCGTGAGATTTTAACCTTAAAATGTTTGAAAATAACATTCTTTTTCCAAACACTCTGGTATGCCTCGTATACTTGACGAATAATAGCTCAATACCTAACGGACATTGAATGTGTATAAAACACGATTAAATAATCATATATGATATCGAGGTTGCTAATTATAGGTTGTCCCAAATTCTTACTATTGTTATCCCTATTTCGAGATGAGAAAATACGGTTCACAAACATGGGAATCTTGTAACTTCGTAGAGTCCCACGTTCTAAAGAGACGTGGCAAGATAAAACCGAGCAAATGGAAAATCGGGAAAGAATAATATAAAGTCTCATGGAGTAGGCAACTCTTCATCACGTGCGCCCATGTTATATCGGATCACCTTGTGTATAAAAGCATTCACAGTAGGTTCTTTATTTTCGATTTGAGTGTGTGTCTTATATTATGGGGATGGTTGTTAGTAGTTGTGAGTAAAGGAGAGAGAAAATTTATAGGGATTGTACCGTGATTCTTCATATTTAGAGAAATACGGTATAAACTCCATAAACTTTTTAATATTTTAAAAAATGGTTGTGAGTAAATGAAAGAGAAAATGTAATAATAAAAATAATAAAAAGTATTATTTAATTAAAAGATAAAGTAAAAAAGTAGTGTTTTAGTGTAAATACAGTGATGGAAAGCTAGTGTGAATGCTCTCATCTTTATTACACCACATGCTCCTTTAAAATATATGTTTAGTATACTTTGTCGTTTATTAAAAAACAATATAGTTGTTTTAAACTAACTTTTCAAATTACTCGATCATCTCTTGCAAGTAATAGATATTTCATTTTTTCTTTAAATGCCGAGACTTTAAATCCTACTATAGACATGTTAGATGAGTTTAAAAGTAGATTAGGGTTAGGGGTTGTTTAAAAACAATATGTAACAAGATATTACCAAAAAATATAATAATTATTGATACTTTTTAATATTATAGACACATGTGGAGGAATATGATCAGTGTTATCATCCCGACATGCAAGTGTGAACCTTGTCATCTTATGTCACAAGGTGTTTTAATTTTTAACAGTTTTTTTTTGGATATAATATCAAAAGAAGAATGTGATGTATATGGTAAAAAGTATTTTTGTTAAACAAACATTATAATCTTCGTGTAGATTTTAAATAACGGTTAATTACGACGAAAAAGATGTTTATTTGAAGGCATTTATAGGCTATGAAGGTTCTTGATATTGTAAGTGTTATCGGTAGGGTTAAACCTATTATAATTTGTATCTCGATTCGAACTACTTTATTAACTTAAAGAAGTTTGGTTTGAGCTGGTGTTGTCTGGGTTCAAACTCGGCTAGCGGCTAGCACTCTAATTCTTGTATATGTGAATGTCACATATCTTCATAGTGGTGATGTAACTTCTTAATACTGTTTTGAAACATACAAGGATACATTTAAATGCATCTTATGGTACAGTTGTTTCTTAAAAGGTGTAAGTAGATCTCAAACTTATAATTTTATTAACACTTTTTGATAGCAATTACTAACTTACTAAGGCTCTATTATTAACACGCAGGGTCGGCCCTGAGGGGGCCGGGGTGGGCGACCGTCAGGGCCCGATTTTTCTCAGGGTTTCGAATTTTTTTTAAAAATTTATATTGATATATATATATAAGGAAAGTTTATGATACAAAATGATTAATTTGTGTGAATTGTACAAAGTGATAATAAAAATTAATTTAAGAAATAAAAGATTCAGATTTAAGATGTAATAATCACGCAAAAATATGCTTGGAGGGGTATATTTGGAAATAGCATACAGTTGTTGACTTTTTTCAAATCTCTCCGTTTTTTTAAACGTATATAACTTTATTATACGATCTTTTTAAAAAAATCATACAACATAAAATCGAGCATTTTATTCTCTTTAATATGAGTATATTATTGCTATATATATAATATAAGTATAGTATTGCTATATATATGTATATATATATATTTTTTTTTAAATAAACTTTTTTTAAAAATGTCTATGTACTGTGCGTATAACTTGCGTGATTATTAACTGCATAATAATGAACATTATTTGCGTAATTATCATATAGCTTGTGTAATTATAAATATATAACTTGTGTAATTATTTTTTATAACGTTAGTAATTTTACTTTGTGTAATAATAAATATGACTTGCGTAATAATAGATATAACTTGCGTAATTATGAATATAACTTGCGTAATTATATACCTTATATCGCGTAATTGTGGCGCGGACGAAACTACCCATCCATAAAAAAAACGTGTCATGCTCTTGTGACTTCGTATGCTTCGCACGAAAATTACACTTTGTATAGTAACCGCCCCCTATATATATATATGTATTTTTTTTAAAAAAACTATAAACTATTAATAAACCCATTAAAAAGACCCAATAATATTTTAATTATTTTAACTTATTAAACCTTACTTTAAAGGTCATTAACATTTTAAATAGTTTAGCTCAATACCATTACCCAATCTAAACTCAATTTATTATGAAAACTTGATTGAGAACTTTGTTTTCAAAAATGCTAAAAGAACTTCCAGATTCGATTAAGTAAGTAAATTAGATTATTTTGATACAATACGTTCGTTTTGTTTATTGTTATAACAATTATCGTTGTATTATAAACTTTTGACATAATTACATGGGTGGTCCCTGTGATTAGGCCTAATTTCACTTTTGGTCCCTAACTCTTAGAATTACAAGATTGGTTCAACAGTTGGCACAAACGTAACAGACTTGGTCCCTGAAGTGGATGGACGTTAACTTTGACTGTTAAATTATTTTAAATGACTAAAATACCCCTAAGAAAAACCCTTCACTAGTCGCCACTTTCAGCCACCCACCACCCTCTTCCATCGCCGATGACTCACCTTCCATCGCCTACGACTCGCCTTTAACCCACCACACTTCATCTTCACCACCACCACCAAGAACAACGATGGATCTAATCGTAGATGGCAAATATTGTTTTCATGTGATGATGAGTATTGTTTTTTTATGGAACAACAATGTATCTGATCGGAGTTAGGGTTTCAAGCATAAATGGTGCTAGTGGTGACTGGTGACGGTGGTTGAAAGCGGTTCTGGTGGTGACAGTGGTTGAAGGCGGTGCTGGTGGTGATGGTGGTTGAAGGTTGTGCTGGTGGTGAGGTGGTTGAAGGCTGTGTTGCTGCTGGTGGTAGTGGTGGTTGAAGGTAGCGGTGGTGGTGGTGACGGTAGTTAAAGGTGGAGGTGGTGGTGGTGGTGGTGACGGTAGTTGAAGGTGGCGGTGGTTGAAGGTGGAGGCTTTGATGGCAGTAGAAGGTGGTAGGAGGTGGTAATCTAAATGGTGAAAAAGAAAGAGTGAAGGGTATTTTTGAGATTTTACACGCACTTAGTAACAATAATTAACGTCCATTCACTTCAGGGACCAAATCTGTTACGTTTGTGCCAACTATTTGACCAACCTTGTAATTTCTAAGAGTTAGGAACCAAAAGTGAAATCAGACCTAACCACAATGACCACCCATGTAATTAAGTCTAAACTTTTTATATACAAGTTACTCGGTTTAGACTTTTTTTATACTTCGTATTACAGTGGCTCATTGTTTGTTCTCGCCCTGAGCCCACTGTCTCTTGGGAATTCTATGGACCAGCCCTGTTAACACGAGACACTTCATATATAATTTAGAAAAGTGGTTGTCCAAAATCATAAACTCACAAACATGTCATCGTTATTCCGGTTGTGATTAAAACATATAACCACTTATTTAGAAAACATCATGTTTAAATGTATTTTTCACGGACAGGATGGTTTATAATATATGTTACTACCTATCCACATACACTTTGGTTCGGTGCAAGTATTAGTTACATAAAATATCAAGCTATAAAACGCATGCGTTACACAGGCAAAATAAATAAAGAAAATTTGATTGTATGTTAAATAGTTTTCTTAGAACAGTAAATTATTAATCCTTTTGAAACTTAAATCTAAAAACTTCAAACCTAAGTGTTCACATTAGTAACTAAGATTATGAATTAAGAAAGATAACATGAAACAAACTTATTTATTATATGAAGAACGAGAACGAGATGTAAATGATAGTGATAAACATTTTTGAATATAAAGTAATGAGAAACAAATTTATTTATTAGGCAAAGAAAAAAAGTAAGAAAAGTAAATTAGTGATTACATAATCATGACAAGTGACGTTTTATCTATCTATATTACTATATAAAGCAAAACATAAGACCCAATCGTAATTTTACAAAAATTTAAGACATTTAATACAACTTATTAATCATTAGGTACAAGTGTTCTATTCAATCATTCATATTTTATCATCATTTAATAAATTTCTTCTAATTAATACACTATTTAATACATATTATTAATACATTATTTAAAATCTAAGATTATGTAATTCACTAGATTATATATTATGTTATTTATAATACTTTAAATTAATATTTAAATTAATATTAAGTATTATTTAATTTGAATTCTTAACTGTATAATTACTAATACTTTTATTTTTATAATAATAATAATTAAATTTATATATAAGATTTATCTTATTTGAATACTTAACTATATAATTACTAATACTTTTATAATAATTATTACAATAATAATCTATATCTATTTTATCTATACTATTATATAAAGCATTTGATAAGTATTCAGTTGTAATTTTACTTAAAATTTAAGACACCAAATATAATTTTTTATACATAAGGTACAAATGCTATATACAATAGTTTCTGGTTTGCCTATATTTAATAAATTTCTCTTGATTAATATATTATTTAATATATATTTATTTTAAGTGTTATCTTATTTATAATATTTTAAATTAATATTAAAATATATACATTTATTTATACTTTTATAACTTAATACTATCTGATTTAAGTATTATTTTATTTAAACACTTCAGTATATAATCACTAAATATTTATATAGTTCTAATAATAATAATAACCAAATATATCAACGTTTAATACAGGTCAGAAAATAGGCTCGATAACATCGACCACATCATTATATATAATAAATAGAAAAAATTATAAGTGGTGAATGTATAAGTTTTCTCAATGTTAGCATAATAAATATTTTTATTCAATCTAATAAAAACCTACTTTGTTTTTTACAGTTTTACATTTAAACCTTTAAGGATTTTTCGAAACTAACCACAACATTTTCTCTCTTTTTGTATTTTTTTTCTAAATTGATACCTACTCATTTGACTATTTTAAAGTTTTATATTTAAGTCTTTGAGTTATATCAAATTTATATTTAATTATCTAAACTTTTTTTAAAATTTTATACTTAAGCCCTCAAGTTATATTAAATTTACATTTAATTACTTGAACTTTTTTAAATTTTATACTTAAATCTTCGAGTTATGTTGAATTTTCTTTTAATTAATTTACAATAGAGTTCGTTAATTATAGTAAAGTCACTATTTACGAATTTGTTATTTTTTCTCTATTTTGAGGAAATTATTTATTTCTTATTATTTTTTTCTATTATACTTTTTATCAGCATTTTACACACAATCTTTTTTTGGGTGGTTATTACTAACGTATAAATCACCAGAATTAAATCTTTTAACTTTTATAACCTCCGTTGCATAGCACAGGTTATACTTACTAGTTTATTGATTATATAAAGCTTCATGTAATCACTATATATAAATAAATAGTTGTTTATTGTGGGTGGTTTGAGCGTAATCATAATAACTAATAATAGGTATGCATATTTCACTAAGTTAATATCTTTTGGATATGGTTATACTAAAAAGTGGATTTAATCTAAAAAAGTTAAAGAATGATTGTGGGCTTGACATATGTCATTCTATTGTCTTAAAAATAATGATATTTTGATCATTGTGTTTTATACATTTATTAATCAAATATCAGTTTATTATGTTATATATTTTACATAATTTGTTATATGTATCATTTTGTATTATTTTTGTTATTGTTTTCATAGATTATATATATTTGTTATCTATCATTATGTTTAACAATTAGAAGTACACAATGATGTTAATTCACCAATGTATTTTTTAAAATTCATAATGTTTAAGATAATACAATAACGGTAAAAAAACACAATGAGATATTGTATTATTTTGTCTGTTTTTTAATGTTTAGATTAATTAGTTGTTAATTTATTATTGTGTTATACATATTAAGATATACAACAATGCTATTCCATCATTATATTTTTTAAAAATTTATCATTTTAGAAAAACACAATAGTATTTAGTAAACACAATAACTAACAAAAATACACAATGAACTGCACTAAATATATAATGACAATATATGAGCCTAAAAATATAAAAAAATATAATATCTATTTATATAACAATATTATACTCGTTTTAAAGATAAAAAACATTTTTTATGATGTAATTTTTATAAAAAAAAAAAATATCGTACTTAAAAGTTATGAACCTTTAAAAAATAAGGTAATTTACAAAAAGTCAACAAAAGTAGCTATTTCTAATATATGCTTTTTACAAACTTTTCTTCACAATTCGATTTCAACCATTGATTAAGAAGATTGATAATTGAAATTAGTTATTACACTTTTTAGTTTTTGGAGGAGACAGTTTTATTTTAACCTTTCCCTTACATCAAAAGGGTTCCATTTGAATCAAAACTAGTTATCAACTTCTTATACATTAATGTAAAGCTAGCATTGATAGATCAAACTAAAATTTCTTTCATTTTTATTTTGTGTTTTATTGATTATAAATATTTAGATAATTAAATACCACTTTTTTCATGTTACTAGCAACACATGTCAAGAATGATAATGGACTCTTTGATTTAAAGAAAGGGTGGAGAATCGTTTGTTACGTGCAAAATAGCCAAATAAAGCCGGTTATGGGTAAAGTTTTGTCTCATTTCTTTGCTTCTTTCATGACTCATCTTTTCATGGTGTCGTGTTTTGTTCATAATGTATAAAGGACAAATTATACATAAATTAATATTTTTAGTTATAATGTAAATTGCAATTTACACCCCACACATTGATAGTATCAAAAATCAGTCCTATATCTCGATATATTTAGCACCGTGACTGATCCGAAGATTTCTACTAGCTAGTGCTATCATGTTTTAATGTTTGTATGTCTATCAACAGGATTTATTTGTTTCTAAGGATAGTGTAAAGTTGGGTCCTCGCAACTAAATTAAAGAAGATATCATGTTATTAAGAATCCAAGATTGTTGTTGTTTATAATACCACTACACTAATACATGCACAATGTTAGTTTTGCATAATCATATCATATTACTAACAAAAAGTTTCACGAAAAAAATAAATAACATTAATTTCTTTTTAAATAATGGGTTCAATGTACCAGTTCAACATATATGGGTTCAATGCCCTGTACATTCATGTGACTCTTAAACCTACTCACTCAACATCCTTATGGTGGTCACGGTATGCTCCATTATCCTAAGAATCTAAATGTGAATACGTCATATCACTTTAAACAATGTAAATATAGAATAATGTAAATAATGTAGTTTGACATCTTATTAACTTTAAATTGTAGCTGTTGTTTTTTTAATTTTTTATATATAGAATAATGGTTGTATCTGTTCTATAAATAGAGGGCATTCCCTTCATTGTAAAACACACCAGATAACTCAATATAAAATCTCTACGTTCTTATTATCTCAATGGCATATTAAATCTCTTCCGATACTCCTTGAAGTATCCTTCGGTCCTTAGTTTCACCATTCTATGTTCTTTCAACAACTCTTAACCTTGAATTTAATGTGTCTCGAAAGGTTAGGTCAACTGGTTTTTGTTGTAATTCGTATAGAATTGAAGGAAATTCTGTACAAATCTTCTGCGAGACGATTTGTTTAAATTCTGGAAAACGGTCAATGACCGGTTTTAACAATGTCTACAAGGTGTATCAATAATCCTTATTTTAAACATGTAATACAAAACTGTATCATTTCTTTCTTTTTGCTCAAACTTTTGTAATAATTGTCTATTTTTTTATTCTAGCATTTATATCTTTTGTTTTAAAAGACTATTTTCAATTCTCTCTTGTATAAAATGTGTGTTTTTTTCTTGTTCTAAAATTTGCTCTTGTAACTTTGCAATCAACTTTTCTTGTACTTTAATTATTTTTTCAGGATCAACTTTTGTTATTTCTAAAAATGTTTGAACTTCTTCGGGTTCAATGTAAACTATTTATCCCAAAATGTTCTCTAGCTGTTTCTAAGACTTGTGAAAAAATTTTAAAGCCTTTATAGATTGGCTTGGGATACTGAATATATTTAGCCACTGTTTCTCATTTATTAAAAAAGACAATTTTAGTATCACGTAAAATAACATAATGGGTAAACTTAAGCATCTGTTTTTCAGGTGTTTCTGTTCTTTGTTCGTGGAAATAAATTCTTAAAGCATTTAACACCTGTACTTTGAAAGTTGATGCTTGAGGCATGGTTTAGATGTGCCGGAGATTATCTAGCAGACACTGTTGTTTTTCAGTTAACATCATTCCGATGATTGGTCGAAACTTTGTATTCGGATCATTACACTTTTGTAAACCGTAACTACCAAATGTAATGATCAAATTCTGTGTATTTGTACTTTGTGTAAATTGTTTATTTTTTGGAGGTCGAACATCTGTAGTCTTAGATTGACTTGGATTATAGAATTATGTAGTGTTGTTGAAGTCAGTAATTGAGGCGGGGGCAACTGTCTACAACTTTATGTTTTTGATGCCCTCATTGACTGACTCATAAGCTTTTCTGTCTTCTCTTCCTCAGATGATATACTAATTAGAGAAGGTTGTGTAGGCTGTATAAGCTTAGCTTTTCCTTTATCTTTCTTTTGGTCAATCTAAGAACAAAGTTTATTAATGTTTCGAGACAACATATCGGCTATCCCATTGTTTTTTCCTTTAATATGTTCAAAATTTATAACATATCCACTTCTTTGAATGATATTTTGTAAGTTAACCCATCGAGTCATGTTTACCTTTTTACTTTGATCATTTTTTATAAACTTTACAATGGTCTCGTAATCAGTTTTAACTGTAAATTCTTTATGTAGAAAATTTCTAGATTTTTCTAAAGCATAGATTAATGCTTGGATTTCGAAATCGATGCTTGTCCAACTTGTCTTATTTGGAAATTGCCACTAGCATAAGCACAGATTTTTTTCTTCTTCTTTATTGCTATATTTGTTAGGTTTGCAGAGGAGAACTGCACCACAACCTTTTTTGCATCCATCTGTATCAATAATTATATAGTCTATCACTAATAACAATTCTAATGGTTTAATATTTCTTACTACATTTTTTATTTCTTTTACCAACTTTATATCTTTCGCGTTAAAATATCTTTGTCCATTTTTAGTTGTTTTACTATATAATGGCCCTACTAACTTTGACAAATTTGGGATAAAATTTCTTGCGTAATTTACTAATCCTAAAAATGCTTGTATTAGAAAATCTAATATTTTAGTAGATATGTGATTGTAATTTTATTTTTTCATCTCCTATTGTTAGGCCAAGAAATGATATTTTTCTTTTAAATAGTTCCATTTTTTGTTTGAAAACTACTATACCATTCCTTTTAATTTCTTTAAATATTTGCTATAGATGTTGCTCATGTTCTTGAACTCTTTTACTTGTTACTAATATGTCATCAATATATACTAAACAAAAACCGTATTTCAAAAATATACTATCCATAAACTTTTGAAATATCGAAGGAACATTTATCTAAAACTAAGAACATTCCATTCAAATTGTCATTCGAAACATGTAAACTTTGTACATTGTTTAAATCTTTCTTCTATTTTTAGCTGATTATATCCTGATTTTAAATCAAACTTTGAGAAGATCTTTTTTTTTTTGTATTAATGATTAGTGATATTGGGTAAAGGAGATTTGATTGATGGCATCATTCACTTTTCTTATATGTTTGATATAGAGAAAGCAAAAAATGTAATTTAACTTGGATAGGATGGATTCAGAACCTTTTAATACTCATGTAATTTTTTTCTAGCCCTTGCTAGTTTTTTTTTTTTTTATAAAATTCTGATGTTTTAAAAAAATATTCGCATACTACACAAGTTAAATTAAAAAAACTTAAATAGTTAGTATTAAAGAGAAGCGGAAAATTAATATTTAATTTTAAATAAGTAATAAAACCATAATATAATAAAGAGTAAATTACATTTTTCGTACTTTAAGTTTATACTGAATTTCAGTAATTGTCCTTTAACTATAGAAATTACAAGAATTGTCCTTTACATTTAAGTTGCGTTACATGTTCCGTCCTTTACGTTAACGGGCATCAATTTCAAAGATTAAGTTATGTCATGTGTCATGCACATAAGGGCAAAACTGTCATATGATACCCTACCCCATCTCTTCTTTCTTTCTCTCTCTCTCTTTCTCTACACACACACACACACACACACACACACACACACACACACACACACACACATATATATATATATATATATATATATATATATATATATATATATATATATATATATCCCCACAAAGAACACCACCATCGTCTCCCTCCTTTGCTGCACTCCTCTGTCGCCATCCCCCCCGCCTTAAAACCGTAAAACGAAAACCACCCACCATACATTCCCCTTCCAAAACTCTAATTCAACTTCCACAAAATCCCCAGCTTCAAAAATCTGACCTCTGCAACCATACGCAAGACTTTAATCGCTCAGCCGATCAGATCCACCACCACCACCACCATCTCCGACACCACTCCCACCCCATAAACCATCAAATCTCACCTAAAAAATGGCGACACCTTATACGCTTTCAATCGTCTTCATCCAGTATGCTTTTAATGGCGACGCCTCAGGAGTGATGTTTCCATTGACAAAGTTTGTGGGTTTGCATATACAGTTGTTAGTAGAGGTGTACAAACCGGTTTTTGGTGCCAAACCGGTTCGGTTTCAAACCGGTCCGGTTTGAACCGGTTTATTTTCAACCGGTTTGAACCCCAAACCGGTTTTAGGGCTAGTAAATTCAAACCTATCGAACCGGTTTGGGCCCAAACCGGTTCAGGTTTGTAATTTTTTTTAAAATCCAATGAAGAAACGCCCAAACAGATGCGTCTGAATAGTGATGATGCGCCCAAACAGTGATGATGCGCCTAAACAGTGATGAAGCTCTCAAACAGTCTCCAAACGCCTAGCTGATGCGCCTAAACAGTGATGATGTGTCTGATCACTTAGCAAAATTTCAAAAGTTTTTCACACTTATCAAATTCTTCAAAACTTGTTCAATTGATCTAAAACATTATTTTGCTAAATAAACATCAAACATTTGATTATTTATTTTTATCAAAGATTACACATTTATATAAATTATTTATAAATATTAAAACATAAAACATTACAAAATGCTTAAAAATCAAAGATTACATAAAATGTAAAATTTAAATAAAAATATAATTATAATTTATGATACATGAAAAATTAAATATGATTATTTATTTTTATCAAAGATTACATAAAATATAAAATAAAGATACTATTCAAAACATATAAACAATTCAAATAACGTAAACTTTTAAAAACTAAAGTTGTTCTCCGTTCATCCGTTGCATATTTGGATACTTTATTCTTCGCCACCAGAACCCGAGCTATTACGAATGTACTCATCATATGCCGCTTCATCATCGGTCATTCCGGGTGTCAATCCACCGTCTACTTCGTCTTCATATATTCCGGCTTTATATTCTAATTCTCCTTCAAGTGAGCATTTGTCTTGTATTCTTTCAGCTGCATCTAAATAATCCTTCAAACAAATACACATTTCAATTGCTTCGGGAGTGAGTCGGGTTCTTCATATTGATATAATCCTGCCACTAACAAAAAAAGCAGATTCCGAAGCTACCGTGTAAGCTTGGACGGTTAATAAATCTCGAATCATAGTGGATAGGATTGGAAATTGATCTTCCTTACCTTTCCACCAAGCCAACAAGTCAAAATTTTTAAAATCTTATGGAGTCATGGTGGATAAAAAGTTTGTTCCACTATACCTCCAGATTTCACTACTCGAAGTGTTACCACGTTGACGTTTACTACATTCATCTCTTAAAGTATTATACAAAGCAAACATTGGATCACTTGAACCTTCGTCATGTGCCGCATGCCTCCTAGACTCATTTATGTTTGATGTTTCATCATATTTTGCTAAATAAACATCAAACATTTGGCCTAAATGTATGTTAAAATATTTTTGTACTTTGAGCATAATATGGGTTTTCTACTTCTAAATCCAAATTAAAGTAATTTTATCAAGTAAAATTTCAACCTCCGACGTATTTAAACAAGGGTTTAAGGCAGCGGCACATGTAATAATCGGAGCATTTTTTTTAAAATTTTTTAAGTTTTTCTTTCATTGGTGGTATCATATCGAATAAGGTCTATCCCTGAACGACACTCGTTTAATTTTGAAGTCATTAAGTAAATTTGGTGAAGTACTAATGAACTCGTTGGATAATAAACTCCAGAAAGACAAGTAGTTGTGGTTTTAAAAACATTAAGCATTTTAGTTATTTCTTTAATATAGCCCAAC